>MU751410.1:0-26063 GCA_026770625.1 Nicotiana glauca
GTCCTTTAATTGGAAAAACTCCTTCCACCACGCCCTTCGCGGGGTGCGGTAGCGCCGAAAGGAGGTGTGACACCGGCGGTGTTACGAGGTCTGATATATCTCAGTTGCTTGCGATGAGGACACGATACGGTCCTCTATTTTGTTCAATCGGGCTTATCCGAAGATGTAGTTTGATTATCCTTTGGTTCTTTCACGAGCAGAGGTATTGGTGTTGGTGTCACATCGTGCACGACGAACATTTCCCTCGCTGCATATTGTTCCCAGTAGACGGTTTTAATCCTATCCTTTATCGATAATTTCATCATTTGGTAGAGGGTGGATGGTACTGCTCTCATATAGTGTATCCATGGTCTCCCGAACAAGGCGTTGTACCTTATGTGTCATTCGATGACATGAAATTTGACATTCTGGATTGTGCCGGCCACGTTGACCGGGTGGGTGATTTCTCCTTTTATCATTTCATATGCCATGTTGAATTCATTGAGGACTCGAGTGGCGGGAACAATTTGTCAAGTATTCTGAGCCGCTCTATTACCCTTAACCTGATAATGTTGGCCGAGCTACCTGGATCCACGAGTACATATTTTACTTGAAATGTATTTACGAGGAAAGATATTACCAGTGCGTCGTTGTGAGGTTGAGACAAGGTCTTAGTGTCCTCTTTGCTGAACGTGAGGGAGTCCTCGGGTATGTACCCCCGGGTTCACTTTTTTCTAGTGATAGATATTTTTGTCCTTCTCATCACGAATTCTTGCGGGGCATCAACGCCTCCTAAGATCATGTGGATGACATGTTGCGGCTCATTCGTTTCATTCATCTTGGTCGCCTCTCTTTCTCGAAACTGGTTCTTGGCCCGAGCACTTAGGAATTCTCGAAGATGACCCTTGTTGGTTAGTCTGGCTACTTGCTCTCAGAGCTGGTGGCAATCCTTGGTCCAGTGGCTATGTGTGTTGTGAAATTCACATATTAAGTTATGATTCCTTTGTGAAGGATACGATTGCATAGGCCTGGGCCACTTGGCATCTTTTATTCTGGTGAGGGTGAAGAAAATATCCGATATATCGACATTGAATTTGTACTCTGACAGGCGAGGCGCCTCTATTGTTCCTGCGTTCCTATCGAACCCGGCTCTGTTGGTGAGTCACCGAGGATTCTGTCCTCAGTCTATCATTCGGTCGTTTCGAGGCGGGTTACACCTTGGGACGTTCCTTCGGTCTCTCATGTATGGTTGATATCTTTCTTTGTTTGGCTTCGTCTCCTTTGCTAGGAGTCTGATTGGGTATACCGAGCCCGAGGGGCTCCCAGCTAATCATCCTTGACCCTTATTTTTGACTGGTATCAGTTATGAACATCCGACCAAGTCATGGCGGGGTACTCGACTAGATTCTCTTTCAACTGCTTTTAAGCTACCGAGCTTCGCTCATTCAGACCTTGAGTGTAGGCCTGCACCGCCCAGTCGTCGGAGACCGCTGATAGTTCCATTATTTCCATTTGAAAGCGAGACAAAAATTCTCGTAGCATCTCGTTCTCCCTTTGCTTGATTTTGAAGACGTCAGATTTCCTGGTGGCCACCTTGATGGCCCCTGTATGTGCCTTTATGAAGGAATCCTCCAACATGGTAAATGCGTCTATAGAGTTTTGGGCCAAGTTATGATACCACATCAACGCCCCTTTAGAAAGTGTTTCTCTGAATATTTTCAGCAGGATAGACTCGATCTTGTCGTCCTTCATATCGTTGCCCTTTACTGCACAGGTGTAAGCGGTAACGTGTTCGTTGGGGTCCGAGGCACCGTTGCATTTCGGAAGATACGACATTTTGAACTTTTTTGGAATGGGTTTCGGGGCCGCTTCCTGTGGGAACAGATTCTGCACGAACTTCTTTGAGTCCACGCCCTTCATGATCAGGGGCGTTCCTGGAATTTGGTCGACCTTGGAGTTGTAAATCTCGACCTTCTTATCGTTGGCTTCTATCATTTTTTCTCCCGATTCAATTCTTTTAGTGAGGTCCTTAAGTATCTTTATGATGGCAAGATCGGCTATCGACCCATTATTGCTCGATCTTTCTAGTACCTGTTGTGCCTGTAACATTTGAAAAATAATGTGGAGGATAATTTCTGGTTCTTTCCGAGCTGGGGTTTTTTAGTCTTCATGTTGGTCGCCTTGGTGTATGCTCCTATTAGTGTGGGAGCTTATTCCAACGTGTCGAGCGTCGCGTGAGACTCCGTCCACCGGAATCGGTACTGGTGCGTCTCGACGTTTTCGGATGGTTTACCAACACCTGGAACTGCCACAACATTCTCTTCGTGGTTCTCAATATTGTTGTTCAATAAATAAGACATTACGACCTGAAATCAAAGATCTTTGGACAAGAAAAAATGTGAAAGATAACTTGTGTTGTGTAATGGAACCAGCAAGAAAATAATCATTATTATTTTTAGCCCCACGGTAGGCTTGATTCTCTCTTTACCGTGAAAAATGTAATAACAATTAAATTTATTGATGGGATTCTAAAAATATGTGATCTATTTTTATGCTAGGTTCTTAAGCAGGTGATGCTATGTTTATGAAGTTTAGAGACAAAATAAGAGCTAAAAATGAGGTGATAATCAAACCGAATGGCTGACAATCGAGGCCTCAAACTTGTCAATATGGGGCTTCGAGGTCAATCCAGTAGCTCCATAACGAGCTATCGGGGGAGATCGGGGAGGGATAACAGTTATGTTGGAATTAATAAGGCCTCTTTATGGCCAATGATAAGCAATAAATGATGAACGGGTATGAAGATAATAAATAAAAGCAATAATAACAAGAAAGTATGTTAGAAAGATGAGAGAATGTTGTTCATATGTTCGTGTGGAGTAACTGGAGCAACAGAGAGAGCTACATAATGACAAGGATCCCCTTTATATAGGAGGGGAATCCCAACGAAGTACAAGAGGCATTAATTACAAAGATAGGGAGACGGGACAACTACATGACGCCCCGGCTCAGATTTAGAGTAGTCCAGCAAACTTTTTCAGTCCTATGTGTGTGCCTTGGGAACCTCCCATTTCCACCATCACCGTGATCAATGCTACCGTGAGGTCGAGCTTCGGTGATCCTCAAGGGAGGGTGCTCGATCATGGCCTCGAGCCTTCGGGGTGACCTTCCGAAGTGCTTTAATTATGAAGAATTAAACTCTCTGATTTTATCCGTATACATTCTCTCTCAAAGAAAATTTACGCTGGATCTTTTGAAGGATTTTTACTTTTTGCATCTTATCCATTTCCTTTCTCTTCTTCACCTGATAATAAAATTGCATGCCAAGACGGGTGATCCATTTTCAGCTTCGATCATATACAAATACCTCCTAGGAAAACTCAACTATCTCACTTACACTAGGCCGAATATCTCTTTCACATTTCAATATTTGAGTCAGTATATGCATAATCCTCATAAACATTATCCTGGTGCAACACCTCAAATTCGTTGTTACTTATTGAGAGACTTTGGTCTTGGCCTTTTTATGTCTTATTCTTCTTCATCATTTGAACTTCTAGCCTTTTTGTAATTCAGATTATGGATCCTTCCCAGATTCATGTACATCTTCAGTGGCTACTATATTTTACTTGATTCTTCTTCAATTTCATGAAAATCGAAGATTCATACCTCGAGTCACTCAGTTCTGCTGAAGTTGAATACCACTCCACGAGACAAGTAGTTTTAGAGCTCACTTGGTTGGTTCATTTATTTGAAAATCATTCCATCCCTATTTCACTACTAGTTCCTCTTCATTTTGGTAGTCAAGTTGTGATTCACACTACTAAGAACCCATTTTTTCATGAGAGAACAAAACACATGGATCTTGATAGTCATTTGTGTGATAATAGTTTCTTGCCAACTTGATTTTTCTTTCCTTTGCTCGATCTTCTACAGAGTTGGCTGATTTATTAACTAAATCACTCACTAACCCTATTCACCAGAATTTGTTGGACAATTTGGGTATCCTTTTATCCCCCTATAACTTGATGAGGTATATTGGAATTGGTGTTTGAAAAATGGTGATTTTCGATGAAGGACCGTTGTCTAGATCCTAGTGAAGCTAAATGCGGCTAGGTGAAGTTTAGTTTGAAATGTTTTAGTCTAAAGACCAATGTTTTATAGTATTCAATAGATGAGGAAGAAGGAGGTGGTGACACGTGTACATGATCCAAAGGACCACAAAGAGTGATAAGGACCCGATCAATTATTGGATGGACTACTACTGTTGGGCTGACATTATTTATATATGGTTATTTGGGCCACTTAAGATTTGGGCTTCATCAGGATATAAATTTGGTCCACCCAATAGAATATTCCTGAAAAAGTATTTTTTCTTTGTACATATTTTATTCATTGTATTTATCATTTAATTAGTTATAGACATACAAATAGAATAGTGTAACGACACAACTGGTTATTTTACTTTCTAGATTCATGTTCCATGTTTTAAGACTTTTCATATGTGCTTTTATTGCTTTATTACTTGTGGAGATGGATGATTTGGTTTTGAAAGGGTTCAGATTGAATTCAGAACACTTAGTTCCATAATAGTGACCTGAGATGACCAAGTTTCACTTCAGTCAACACATTAAGTAAATAACCTCAGAATTGGAATTTGAATGCTTTAATAGGTTTGTATGATGCTTTCGGACTTGGGAGTAAGTTCGGATCATGTTTTGGGTGGACCGGGAGCATTTTGGCACTTATTGTTGAAAGTTGGTATCTTGAAGGTTTTAGAGTTTTCTAAGTTTGATTTGAAGTAGACTTTGTTTCTATCGATGTTCCTTTGGGACTCCCAATATTGGAATATGTTCGTATTGTGATTTTTGACTTGTGCGTAAAATTTGGCATCATTCCTAGTTGTCTAAGTATGGTTTGTTGTGTTCAAAGTTGGTTTAAATGAGTTTGAAGTTTAGAAGTTGATTAATTTTGTTGTGAGGTGCGATTTTTTGTTCCGATGTTATTTTATGTGTTTTAAGACTTCGAGTAGGTTCGTAGTATGTTTATGGAATTATTGGTACATCTGTGTGCCAGGTGAGTTTTGGACCACCTAGAGCATAGTTCAAGTTGGCTGAAACTACTGGTTTGCTGGTGTGCTTCGTGATCGGGAAGTTAGTCCTGCGATCGCGAAAACGACTAGAGAGGAGGCTTGAGGATTTTCTCTTCGTGAAGCAAGGAAGTCCCCGCAAATACGATGAATGACATGGCTCCTCTTGTCGAATGCGTAGCCAGCCTCGCGAACGCTAAGAAAGACGAGGCGTTTGGGACTGGAAGGCTTTTAGTGTAACAAGCCGACCGGTTGTTTTGAGTATTTTAGCCTAGTTCCCCTATTTATTGCCTCCTTTATGTTATATTATGGTTAATGACTTCCCGGGGTAGTTGATTAGGTTCCGGGTGAGGTTCAGAGTGATTTGGGATACTTAGTCCCAAAGTTGGAAGCTTAAGTTAAAAGAGTTAACTCGAGTTTAACTTTTATGTAGATGACTCTGGAATGGAGTTTTTATGGTTCTAATAGCTTCTTATGGTAATTTTGGACTCAGGCGTATGTCCGGATATTGATTTGGAGGTCCGTAGGTCATTATGGCTTGAATTGGCAAAAGTTGGAAAGTTGAAGTTTTGAAAAATTGAGAAGTTTGACTAAGAGGTTATTTTTTTTATATCGGGTCTGAATTTTGGTGCTTGAAGTTGGAATAGGTTCTTGTTTCAATTATGTCTTGAGAATAAAATTTGACGTCAATCGGAGTTGGTTTGGTATGTTTCGACATTAGTTTTAGAAGTTAGAAGTTCATAAGTTCACTAGGCTGAATCGATGTGTGATTCGTGGTTTTGGTGTTGTTTGATGTAATTTGAGGCTAGGAGCGAGTTCGTATCATGATTTAGGACTTTTTGGTATGTTCAGATGGGGTGTTGGGGCCCCGGGTGTGTTTCGAATTGAGTTCCGACCATTTGTTCTAGAATTGAGATTGTTGGTTTTTTGAGTTTCTGGTTTCCTTCATCACGTTCGCGAAGGATATGCCGTGATCGCGTAGAGTCCTCAGGGACTGATGATTTTTACTTTTCATGTTCTCTAAATAAGGGATACGATCGCGTAATTTGGGTTCTTGTGCATCACGAACGCGTACGTGGGACCGCGTTCATGTATAAGGAAGGAGAGGTAGTGGCGAGGCATGCGTTGTTCATCATGTTCATGACCTTGACCGCGATCGCGCAGCCTGTGGATGATTGGTCATCGCGTTCGGGACTAATATCACGCGATCGTGTAAAAGGCTTTTGTGGGATGGGGTTATTTGTTCTCCGCGATCGCATTTTTTTTCCGCGATCGTTTAAGAGGCTTTTGTGAGCTGGGGTAATTTGTTCTCCACAATCGCAATAGTTTTTCTGCGATCGCGTAAGGTAATAACTAGGCAGTAGACATTTAATTCTGAATCAAGAGTTTTGTTCCATTCTTCATCTTTTGAGCTAGAGACCTCGGTTTTGGGCGATTTTTGAAGAGATTTTCAATGAGTTGATTGAGGTAAGTGATTTTGACTCGGATTTGATTATTATATATGAATCCATCATTGTTTTTGCTATTTTATTAGTGTTTTGAGTTGGAAAATTGAGAAATTTGTGAAAACTTCATAAGCTATATTTTGAGGATTTGATGGTCAATTGGTATTTTAGTATGATTGGACTCGTTATTGAATGAGTGTTCGGATTTTGTAAGTTTGGTCGGGTTCTGAAATGCGGGCCCGGGATTGACCTTTTTATTTTCTTTAAAGATTGCAACTTAATTATCTGGAATAGTTTCCTATGGTTTTATATATAGTATTAAGTTATTTTGGCTAGATTCGACCCACTCGGAGTCAGATATTCGCGGAAAAGGCTTCCTAGTGGATAGAGTTAGCTTAATTGAGGTATAATCTTGCTTAACTTTGTGTGGAAAAATTACCCATTAGGATTGGAGTTGTTTTGTGTCATTTGTAGTACGTGAAAACTGTGTACGCAAGGTGACGAGTGGATACACAAGCTATATATGGTAACTAACTGGTTTAAGCTATGTAGATTCTTTAATCGAATTGTCATAGCATGTTATATCCACTATCATTAATCTATGCTTACATATTTTATTTGACATTGTTAATACTTGTCCCATCTCTTGTTTTTTGCCCTCTCATGTCTAGTTGAAGTTATTATTTCCTTATTGCCTAGTTAATTATTCAACTGTTGAGTTACCTTACTTGAAGTTGTTATTTCTTGGAATATCTTATTGTTGAATGTTGGTGTTGAAGTTGTAAAAGTCGTGATCACATTGAGGCAAAGTTGTAAGTTGTTGAAATACCATTCATGTTAAGCTATTCACATTTAGTTGCTATTGTTCAGACTCTTGTACACATTGTAGTTGAGCCATGGGCTATTTGTTTTACAAACATTGATATTGTTGATTCTTTTGGCAAGTTGTGGTGTTTGGGCACTTGAGGTACGAGTTGTGATATGTTATGATATTGATACACATGCGGCGGTATAAGGATAGGGGTTGATACGAATGCGGTGAGATAAGGTGGTCTTCATACGCGTGTTGCTAGTAGAGGAACTACTTGAAGCCACGCGGTGTGATAAGGTAGGCTTAAACGCAGGTAGCTATTTCGGGAAAAATTATTTTTAAAACTAAATGTAAGGCTCCCGTGGTGATATAAGGAAAAACTCTGAGGTCAGTGATGCCACCAAGTATACCTTGAAGTCTCTGATCTTGAAGCTCTACTTATTGGTGCCTAGCCTGGTATGAGGTACCTAGATCTACACAAAAATATGCGCAGAAGCATAGTATGAGTACGCCATAACGGTACCTAGTAACTAGCCTCGGTAGATTAGTGACGAGGCAAGGTCAAGACACCTACTAGGATATCAATAAGAAATTGAACATGTATAATACAGTCTAAGAATTTAAACAGGAAAAATAGGCAATAAGGAAATACGACAATATAGACTACAACTGAATTTAAAGCAATAAATGCAACAAGGAAGGAACACATAATAAGAACATCAAGGAAACAATGCGGACAATTACAAGTGAGGTAAATGAGAGATAATAGCAAGAATCACGACCGAGATACTGCCTCGTAATCTCATTTGACAATCACAATTGCATACTATTTATTTAGATAGTGATGTACTAGGGACGTTTCAGTATACTCGTGTAGAGCTTATGACTCAGTCTCACAAGATTTTGGGAGTTATTGTCAGCTGTATTGTGGAGTTCTTTTATGATGGCCGATTCATTTTAAATTGAGGTTCTATTATTATTTCTGTTATTTATTCATGTATGTTAGGCTTACCTAGTCTTAGAGACTAGGTGCCATAACGATATCCTATGGTAGGAGAATGGGGTCATGATAGTTTGGTATCAGAGCTCTAGGTTCATAGGTGTTTCGAATCATAAGCAGGTTTAGTAGAGTGTCGTGGATCGGTACGGAAATGTCTGTACTTATCTTCGAGAGGCTATGGAATTATTAGGAAACTTCACTTCTGTTATTCCTTATGGTGAAAATTTGTTGGCTTCGAAATTCTAAATATTTTTCTTTCTATTCTCTCACAAATGGTGAGGGCACGTATTACTGGATTTGATGATCAGATACCTGCACCCCTTGCTAGAGCTGCGAGAAGCCGGGGGTCAGGGCAGAGCTGAGTAGGGGCACGTGGTGCACATAGAGCACCTGCCCAAGTAGTGACGGAAGAGCCACCAGTAACTCTAGTTTGGGGGGAAGCACCTAAGGCGGATGTCGCCACCCTGGCACTTCAGGAGACCCTCACATAGTTCTTGATGATATTTGGTACTCTAGCTCAAGCAGGATCGATTCCACTTGCATCACGCACATATCAGGCTGGGGGAGGATCTCAAGTTCCCACGGCCCATACCCCATAGCAGCGGGTCCATGTTGACTAGGTCCTAGATGTTATACTAGTGCAGCTGGTTATCCCAATTTAGCTTGAGGTTAGGGCAGCATCATCTGAGGAGTAGGATCTTAGACTTGAGAGGTACAAGAAGTACCATCCTCCTACATTCAGTAGCCTAGCTACAGAGGATGCACAAGGTTTTCTAGAGAAATGTCACTGTATTCTCTGCGCCATGGGTATTATGGAGACGATCAAGGTTACTTTTACTACATTCCAGCTGCCTCGTCCAGTGTACGGTGGTGGTAGGATTACGAGGAGGGTAGCCTAATCGATGCAGCTTCACTCACATGGGCTCGGTTTTTAGAGATATTCTTGAGAGAGTTTGTTCCCTAGAGCCATCAGGATACATGGCGCGTGGAGTTTGAGCAGCTGCCCTAGGGTACTATGATAGTGTCAGAGTATGCTGTCAGATTTAGTGAGTTGTCCAGGCATGCACCTGCCTTGGTTTCCATACTCAGAGAGTGAGTCTGTCGATTTATCGAGGGGCCAACTATTAAATTAGATTCGGCATGGCTCAATAGTTAGTGACAAATAACCCATATCAGCAAGTGGTAGAGATCGATAGAAATTTGAGGGTATGTGTGGCCGTGAGAGAGAGGACTCAGAGGCTAAGAGGCCTCGAGATTCTGGCGGATATCGTGGTGTCCGTACCCATGTTGCAACTTATCATGGTAGAGGCTATGTCAGTCTTCCAGTTTATTCAGCACTTCCAGCTTCTAGTTGTACTCTGACTACTTCCAGGTCTAAGGTTGCCCATTATTCACTGCCACTTTCTAGTGCACCTCTTGTACAAGGTACTTTTAGCAGTTAGTCCAGCCAACATGGCCCGAGCTAGATTTATCAGCCTCGCCCACCGAGAGATTACTTTGAGTGCGGTGTTACCCGTCATATAGTGAAGGAATGCCCGGACTCAAGAGAGGTGTACCTCTACCGACTACTCAGGCTCCACGTATTCCACAAGGTCCCTAGACTTCTCGGGCTATGGTTACCGCTCCAACTACCGCTCCACCTATGCAGCCAGCTAGAGGGTGGAGGTAAGGTGGGTAGGGGTCACTCTAGAGGGGCAGGACATGCCAAATGTTTTGCTTTTTCGGGTAGGAGGGAAGCGGTTAAATCAGACACAGTTATCACACGTATTGTTCTGATTTGTCATAGTGATGCATCAGTCTTATTTGATCCAGTCTCCACTTACTCATATGTATCATCTTAATTTGCTCCATATTTGGGTATATCGAATGATTCTTTCAGTTCTCCTATTTATGTGCCTACGCCTATGGGAGAGTCTATTATTGTTGACCGTGTGTATCAGACGTATTTAGTTGTTATTGGTGGTTTTAAGACCAGAGTTGATCTATTGTTTCCCAGTATGGTAGACTTTGATATTATCCTGGGCATGGACTAGTTGTCACCCTATGTTGACATTCTTGATTGCCACGCCAAGATGGTAACATTGGCTAGGGGTACTTCAGATTAGGTTCCTAGCAGGGTTGTGTCATTCCTTAAGGAACATCGAATAGTTGAGAAGGTGTCTTATGCATACCTAGCCTTTGAAAGAGATGTTAGTGTTGATACTCCTACGATTGAGTCAGTTCTGATAGTGAGAGACTATCCAGATATAATTTTGATAGATTTTCCGGGCATGCCGCCCAATAGAGATATCGCTTTTGGTATTGACTTGTTGTCGGGAACTCAGTCCATATCTATTCCACCACGTCGTATGGCCATATCGGAGTTGACGAAGTTGAAGGATCAGTTGTACGAGTTGCTTGATAAGGGTGTCGTCAGGCCTAGTGTGTTGCCTTTGGGGTGTTCCGGTTGTCTTTGTAAAGAAGAAGGATGGCTCTATTCCCATCTGTATTGATTATTAGCAGTTGAACAAGGTTACAGTGAAGAATATATACCTATTTTCATGCACTGATGATTTATTTGATCAGCTACAGGGTGGCAGAGTGTTCTCAAAGATTTATTTTTGGTCAGGGTGTCATCAGTTGAAGATTCGGGATATGGATATCCCGAAGATTGCTTTCAGGACTCGATATGGTCACTATGACTTCCTTGTGATGCCATTTGGGCTGACCAACATCGCAACAACATTGATGTACCTGATGAACAATGTATTTTAGCCATATCTTAATGTATTCATCATTGTGTTTATTAACAACATCTTAGTGTACTCCAGCAGTCAGAAAGATCATGAGCAGCATTTGAGGATCATGCTTCAGACCTTGAGACAGAATAACTTGTATGCAAAATTTTCTAAGTGTGAATTCTAGCTTGATTCAGTGGCATTTTTGGGTCATGTGGTGTAAAGTGAGGGGATTAAAGTAGATCAGAAGAAGATCGAAGTTGTCTAAAGCTGGCCCAAAACGTCTTCAGCTACTGAGATCTAGAGTTTTTTTGGTTTGGTAAGGTATTATCGCTGCTTCGTGGAGGGTTTCTCATATATTGTTGCACCTATGACCAGATTGACCGAGAAGGGTGCTCTTTTTAGATGGTCTGAGGAGTGTGAGGAGAGCTTTCAAAAGTGTTAGAACATATTTAAATGATGCAAATTAATATACATGTGCAGGAGTTCAAGGAAGCAAAAAGGAATTATTGGAATTGCCAGAACGAACAAGGAAGGATATCGAGCAGTCAAATCAATCTGTGATTGATGAGCCAAATCAAATCACCGGAGATCAATCAAATCTAGAAGATCCGGACAGCAGTCAAGATTGGAAGGGTCGCAAACATCAAGGAAGAATTCTGTCAAACTCATCGATTGCCAAAGGAAAGAATCTGAAGAGAAGCAACGACTAGTACCTTATTCTTGGAAAGAATCAACTCTTTCCAAGGATCAAAACCCTTGAGTTGACAAGCCTTCACCAAACATCATTGTATAAATTCATAGTGCAAATCCATCCACAGTATACTTTGATCGAACCAAAATCACAATCTTCAATTTACTGCAAACAAGCATAGTAGCCTAGATAAATTTGCTGTGTAACAAGTCAGGGATAGAAAGAGAGCGTACAACTGGTGAGGCATTGTATCAAATGAGTGCTAAAAGAACTGAGAGACAAATACCAAATCTGTAGACGAAAGAAAACTCATTATCTTGAAGAGAAATCCCTTGCAACCCAATGGGACTGGATTAGGATTCACATTGAATCCGAACCAGTATAAAATTCCTGGTGTCTTTAATTTCTGCATTTAATTTCTGCTTATTATTTCGAATCTCTCTATCTGCAGAATTGCCATATTAAGTCGACTACTAAAGTTTTAAGTCAACTTACTACGATTTGTTTAAATTATTTACAATTCACCCCCCTCTTGTACTTTCAATTGGTATCAGAGCAAGGCTCACACTTTTGCTTTTTGCTTAACAGCTTGTGAGAAAAAGATCATGGCAAATCAAGTTATAGTTGGAGCTCTATTTCAAGAAGGAACCTCTCAAGTGAGACCACCTTACTTCAATGGACAACACTTCTCCCACTGGAAAATCCGCATGGAAATCTTCACCAAAGCATACGATGTCAAAGTATGGAGAGTTATCAAAAAGGGGAACTACCCATTGCCTGCCAGCACACCACCGTTCGCTGACCCTGATGATATAGACTCATACTCAAAGGAGCAATTGGAAGCTGTACAAATAAACCACAAGGCAAGGAATCTGCTTCATAATGCAATAAGTGGTAAAGAATATGAAAAGATTTCCAGTTGTGATACTGCTAAAGAAATGTGGGATAAACTCGAAGTCACCTATGAAGGTACCAGAAAGGTAAAGGAAACCCACATAAATATGCTAGTTCACGACTATGAACTATTCTCAATGAAGGAAGGAGAATCCATTGAAGAAATGTTTGCCAGGTTCAGTAAAATCATCAGTGACTTAAAAGCTTTTGGCAAACCATGCTCTAGTGGCGATCAAGTTAGGAAAATTCTCAGAAGTCTACCAACCACCTGGTAGACTAAAGTCATCACTTTGGAATCTCAAGATCTTAATAGGTTATCATATGATGAACTGCGAGGAGAGCTCATTGCTTTCGAAAGAACACATCTGAAGAAGACAAATCAAGAGGAGAAGAAGAAAACCATTGCATTCAAAGCTACTACTGAAAATGAAATTGATGATCCTGAAAATCTATAAGAGGAAACCGCTATGATGTCTAGAAACATGGATGGATTAATGAGAAGATATAGAAATACAAAGAAAGGAAGATTTCCACCAAGAATATCTAGACAATACAATGAACAAGACAAGAACGATGGAAAATGCTATGAAGGTGGAAAGTTTGGACACATCCAAGCAGAGTGTCCAGAATTGAAGAAAAAGATCTCCAGAGGATTCAAAAAGAACAGATCATTTGGAAGCTGGAGTGATGAGGATGACTCAGACCACGAAGAAATAGCAAATCTCTGCTTCATGACAATTCTCTAAAACTAGATCAACAAAACTTCAAGATGCTGGAAAGATAAAGACGATTCAGACAATAAGAACTGCTTTACGGAAAAAGGAAAAACTAGCGAGGTAAGACCTTATGACTGTGAAAGATGCAATAAATTACAAGACATACTTGACTCCACCCTAAAGGAGTCTCAAAAGATAATAATTGAACTCAAGAGACTCACCAGGGAAGTTAAAGACAAGAAACTCAAACATGAAGTATGTGAAATAGAAAAGGACGTACTTCAAGAAGAGTTTAAGGAATTGCAAATGCAGTTTAACAGCTTGCGCAAATCCACCAGTCACAGCTCTGTTAGGTCAAACCAGATGACTTACAAGTCAACTGGAAAAGAACCAATCAGAACTAGATCGACTAGTCGATCGAACCAGTTGACTTACAAGTCAACTGGAAATGAATCATCAAATCCTATGACTGCTAATTCCAACTCGTATGAAAGACCTGAAAACAGGTCCGAGATTAAATGTCATTATTGTAACAAAAGTGGGCATAAATATTCTAGTTGTCACTTTTGTAAATCTAAAATGTCCGGATGGGTTTGGAAACCTAATAACTCCGAATCCATTAACACTAACTCACCAGGACTCAAGCAAGCTTGGGTACCTAAAAGAAAGTAATATTTTTGTATTGCAAGAACACCACAGATTAAAGTGCAAAGGAAAATGGTATCTAGATAGTGCGTGTCCTATTCACATGACAGGTGACAAAAGCCTGTTTAAGGAAGTTACAAAGATTGATGGAGGAAGCGTCAAATTCGGAGATGATTCACGAGGCAAAATAGTTGGGACTGGAACTATTACTTCCAACAACAGTTGTGATATCACTAAAGTATATCTGGTTGATGGATTAAATTATAATCTTCTCAGTATAAGTCAACTCTGCGACTCAGGATATGAGGTAAAATTTAAGAGAACTGGATGTTCCATCGAAGACGAATCAGGTAAAATAATTCTTCCTAGAAAAAGGTACGGAAATGTTTATATACTTGATGGCTTCGAAAATATAGATGGTCACATATGCCTAACCTCTATGCCTGATGATCCCTGGTTGTGGCATAGACGTTTTGGTCATGCTAGGATGCATCTAATTGAGAAATTATCCAAATATAATTTAGTCATTGGGTTACCCAAATTGAATTTTTCTAGGACTCCCATTTGTGATGCATGTCAGATGGATAAGAAAACTAGAAACTCTTTAAAAAATAAAGACATAGTATCTACCTCAAAACCCCTGCAATTGCTTCATATGGATTTATTTGGACCCACTAGAACTTCTAGAATAGGAGGTAAGAAATATACTTTTGTTATTGTTGATGACTTCTCATGCATCACTTGTGTAATTTTTCTGTCTCACAAAGATGAAGCGTTAAGAAACTTTGAAGTCTTCTGCAAAAGGATTGAAAGAGAAAAGGGTTATCCTATCTCCATAATCCAAAGTGATCATGGAGGTGAGTTTGAAAGCAAGGCATTTGAAGATTTCTATAATGATCAAGGGTACACTCACAACTTCTCTGCTCCCCGCTCACCCCAACAAAACGGAGTTGTGGAAAGAAAAAATAGAACTCTTCAAGATATGGCAAGAACCATGCTGCTAGAACATTCTCTGCCAAATCATTTCTGGGCTGAAGGTGTGAGTACTGCATGCCACATTCTAAATCGATGTCTCATAAGGCCCATTATAAAAAAGACTCCGTATGAACTCTGGAAAGGTAAGCGTCCTAACATCCGTTACTTTCATCCATTTGGAAGTAAGTGTTTCGTTCATAACAATGGTAAGGACAATCTTGGAAAATTTGATCCACGAAGTGACGAAGGTATTTTTCTTGGTTATTATTTAAATAGAAGATCATTTAGAGTTTTTAATAAACGTACTTTTTGCGTTGAAGAATCAGTTCATGTCATTTTTGATGAAAATAATCCCTTGGTCGAGAAAGGTATCAATGCAGGTGACGAAGATCAAACTCAAGAACTTCAGGACAGAGGAAAATCATAGGAGTCAGCTAGTCTTACAGATGTAGCCAAGTCGACTGAACAAGTTAGCAACAACACTCCAAAACATTGTGTGGAATCGACTACTAGCACTGGTCGACTAAATGAGTGGAGAAATGAATCTGAATATCCACAAAAATATATCATAGGGGATCCAAACGAAGGTATGAAGACCAGGGCTGCCCTAAAAAAGAAAGAAAATATTGCTCTGATCTCTCAAATAGAGCAAAAAAAGGTAGAGGAAGCGTTGAAGGACTCAAGCTGGGTGAAATCCATACAAGAGGAATTAGATCAATTCGGCAAGAATCAAGTATGGAAGCTGATACCCCGACCTGAAAATGTTTCCGTAATCAGAACAAAATGGGTGTTCAGAAACAAATTAAATGAAGAAGGACAAGTCATAAGGAACAAAGCTAGACTAGTTGCTCAAGGCTATTCACAACAAGAAGGAGTTGACTACGATGAAACCTTTGCTCCAGTAGCCCGATTAGAGTCTATACAAATCCTGCTAGCTTATGCATCATTTAAAGGATTCAGATTGTTTCAAATGGATGTAAAAAGCGCTTTTCTAAACGGATTCATTGAAGAGGAAGTTTTTGCGAAACAACCTCTAGGCTTTGAAGATTCAAAATTTCTTTATCACGTGTACAAGCTCACTAAGGCCTTATACAGATTGAAACAGGCTCCACGTGCTTGGTATGACAGGTTAAGTACCTTTCTTGTTGATCATGGGTTCACCAGAGGTAAAATTGATACTACTCTATTCATTAAATGATCAACAGAAGGTAATCTAATCATTCAAATTTATGTTGATGATATTATTTTTGGTAGTGCTAACTCTCTTGTGTGCAAGGAATTTGCAAATCTCATGTAAAGTGAATTCGAAATGAGTATGATGGGTGAACTCACATTTTTCCTTGGGCTTCAAATTCATCAATCCGAAGAGGGAACCTTCATATGTGAAACCAAATATACCAAGGAGTTGATTCAAAAGTTTGGCATGAGCAATACAAAATCAATTGGGAATCCTATGAGTCCGGCCACAACTTTGGATAAAGATGAACAGGGTACTCCAGTTGATGAAACCAAATACAGAGGAATGATTGGATCTCTGCTATATCTGACCGCTAGTCGACCAGATATTATGTTTAGCATATGTAAATGTACCAGGTTTTAGTCGGCTCCCAAGGAGTCACATCTAACTGTTGTAAAAAGAATTATTCGATAGCTTATTGGCACAGTATCTCATGGATTATGGTATCCTCGCTCTAACTCGTTTAAATTAGAAGGTTTTTCAGATGCAGATTTAGCAGGTGATAAAGAAGACAGGAAAAGCACAAGTGGCACTTGTCAATTACTGGGAAAGGCCTTAATATCCTGGAACAGTAAAAAGCAAGCATTAGTCACCCTGCTGACTACTGAAGCTGAGTACATAGCCGTTGGTCGATGTTGTGCACAACTACTGTGGATGTCCCATCAATTGGGTGACTATGAACTCTCTTTTAAACCTATACATATTTTTTGTGATAATTCTAGTGCAATTTGTCTTTTTAAAAATCCCGTGTATCACTCTAGAGCAAAGCATATAGACATTAAATATCATTTTATTAGAGATCATGTTCTTAAAGGTGACATAGAATTAACTTTTGTTGGTACCTCTGCCCAATTAGCTAATATTTTTACTAAACCACTGTTAGAAGATAGATTATGTTCTTTACGAGAATCGCTTGGCATTAGTTGTCTTTCAAAAAAATTGTTAGGACCAAAGTGTTAATTTTCAAAAACTTGTCATAATTGTTTTTCTTCAGTTCATTAATTACGCCGTCAGTCTTTTCCCTTTCTTTTAGCCTATTTTCCATCAGTTTGCAGCCGAAGTTGGAAAGCCAATTATCACGTCACTTCATCTGACATCTTTTCCTTTTCTGTACTCAATCGTCAATTCTCCTCCTTTTAAGTTAGTCCTTTTCTGTCTCTCTATCTCCACCATCTCCCTCAACCTCTACCAACTCCCTTTTTTCAACCTGTACCAACCCTCTCTTCTCCTATGTCTAAATCTTCCAAAAACCCCTCTGCTTCCACCAGAAAAAGTATTCACTCAAAAGCAAAACCCTCTTCCATGCCCCCTGAACAAGTAGATTTAGGGTCCGATTGTTCCGAAGGTTGTGCCTCTTCTCAAGGAGGTTACTCAGAACACTCCCAACCTTTAGGTGATAAAGCCTCCGAAAAGCATCCCATGGAGGAACCTCCTGCCTCTACTCCAAAGAAATCAAAGTTCGATTTCTCTGCCTCTCTAGAATCAGACCTCAATTTCTGGGCACCCCTAATAAGGATTTCTTTGTTTCTCTTAAGGACAAGCCCATTGCCCATGTTAGAGTGGTAGATCTCGATCTTATAGAGTCCCTCAACTATAGGTAAATGATCTTTTCATGTATCAAGGGGGAAAATTTCTCCCTATTTCTCCGCCTAAAGTCTATGAACCCCTCGGCCGTATGTTTTACGCTAATCTTCGCTCTAATAAACCTGATAGGCTTGAAACTCTTGTTTTTGGTAAACACATTGTTCTTGATTGTGGTGTGTTTGACTCTCTTTTTCTGTGTCATTGCTCTGGTTTCCCGACTGTTTTTAAGAATGTCTGGCTTGAATATTTTGAAATCACGTTTGATCAGGCCAAACAGTGCATTGCAGAAAATCCCTCTAAGAACCTTCCAAATCAGTTAGGGCCCAGTGATGTTTGTTTTGAAAATAGGGCTCTTGCTCACATTGTTGCAACCACTCTCTTTCCCATAACTGGTTCCATCTCAACCCTATCTCAACGGGACACCTTCTTTGTTTACTGTCTTATCTCCAACCTAAAAATCAAGTTGTCCTCCTGGGTTATCAATTTTATGATTGAGAGTGCAGAAGATCCAACCAGTCTTCCTTATGGTATGGCCATCACCCATATTTTGGAAGCTTATCAAATTTAGCTTTCAGACTACCCCTTTGTTCGTATGTACAAGTGCTACAACTCTAGAGCCTTCTCGAGTATGGGGTATGTGAGTATCAAGGGTGTCTGGGTCAAAAAGGGTGAAAGTGATGCAAAGCCAACACCTGTGGAAACCAAACCCTCTTCTGGTGTACCTTCTTCTCCCATTCCTGCAGACCTAAATGAAAAGTTCAGCTCCATTAATTCTCAACTCCTAGACATAAAGACTGTCCTATCCGCCACACAGTCAACTGTGGATGCTACTCATGGTATTTCTAAGTAAACAGGGTCAGATGTGTCCAAAATTAAGGTGGTTGTGCAAAGGGTAAGGGAGAATACAGTTAAAGCTTTCAAGGAGGTGCATGGCAGGCTGGATGGGATGAGCGTTGCTGCCAACACCAGCTTTGAACAGATAAAGGAAGCAATCTGCAACACTCTGACTTACTTTCTGAGACGATGAGATGGATGTGATCTACAGACAATTTTTTTTGGTGTTTTAAAAACTTGTTTTGGCTGTGGTTGGGCTTTGCCCGTGGATGTTTTTTTTTTCTTCTTCTTTTTCTTATGTGGATATTATTTTTTTGCTACTCCCTCTTTTGGTGATGTCAAAAAGGGGGAGAATATATTAATATATTAACGCTCTTTGTGCATGCATATCCTCTCTCTACAGGTTATTAAGTCGACTATGCTACATGCATAGATACTATGCATATTCGTTATTCGTTATTCAGACAAATTCCACTATGCTACTTGCATAGTATCTCTTATTCCTTGAAATAGTCAATTTAGCTATGCTGCCCATGCATAGTCAATCATATACAGTTACAAGTTGACTGCACATGTTGAGAGGGAGCTCAGGATCAGTTGACTACACATATTGAGGGGGAGTCAAGTCGGCCAGTCACAAATAGGGAAGTCAACTATTGTCAAGATTAGTTGACTACACGCATTGAGGGGGAGCCAAGTGGGCCAGTCCCTAACACGGAAGTCAACTGTTTTTAATCCCTTTACCTATATGAATATTATTTTGCCATCATAAAAAAAGGGGGAGATTATTAGAACATATTTTAGTGATGCAAATTAATATGCATGTGTAGGAGTTCAAGGAAGCAAAGAATTATTGGCATTGCCAGAACGAACAAGGAAGGATATCGAAGCTGCCCCAAAATCTCGTGATTAAAAAGGAAAGAATCAACTCTACAGGATTAACTCCATGATTCTGGGAAATCAAACTTGCAGTAATGGAATGAAGTCTCAACGCAATCCGTGATTGATGAGCCAGATCAAATCACCGGAGATCAATCAAATCTAGAAGATCCAGACAGCAGTCAAGATCGAAGGGTCGCAAACATCAAGGAAGAATTCTGTCAAACTCATCGATCGCCAAAGGAAAGAATCTGAAGAGAAGCAACGGCTAGTACCTTATTCTTGGAAAGAATCAACTCTTTCCAAGGATCAAAACCCTTGGGTTGACAAGCCTTCACCAACCATCATTGTATAAATTTATAGTGCAACTCCATCCTTAGTATACTTTGATCGAACCAAAATCACTCTCTTCAATTTACTGCAAACAAGCATAGTAGCCTAGATAGATCTGCTGTGTAACAGTCAGGGATAGAAAAAGAGCGTACAACTGGTAAGGCATTGTATCAAACGACTGCTAAAAGAATTGAGAGACAAATACCAAATCTGTACTGGAAATAAAACTCATTTGCTTGAAGAGAAATCCCTTGCAACCCAAGGGTACTAGATTAGTATTCACATTGAATCCAAATCAGTATAAAATTCCTGGTGTCTTTAATTTCTGCATTTACTTTCTGCTTATTATTTTGAATCTCTCTATCTGCAGAATTGACATATTAAGTCGACTACTAAAGTTTTAAGTCAACTTACTACGATTTGTTTAAATTATATACAATTCACCCCTCCCCCCTCTTGTACTTTCAAAAAGCTCAAGACTACTTTGACTACAACGCCAGTGTTAGTATCGCCTACAGGTTCGGGGTCTTACATCGTGTAATGTGATACATCATGTGTTGGCCTTGGTGCGGTGTTTATGTAAGACAGTAGGTTGATTTCTCGGCAATTGAAGGTCCATGAGAAGAATTATCCGGTCCACGACTTAGAATTGGTAGCTATTCTTCATGCATTGATTATTTGGCGACACTATTTGTACGGTGTCCCTTGTGTGGTCTATACCGACCAACAGAGTCTCCATCATCTGTTCAAATAGAAGGATCTTAACTTGCAACAGCGGAGATGGTTAGAGTTGTTTAAAGACTATGATATCACTATTCTATGTCATCCCGAGAAGGCCAATATGGTGGCCGATGCCTTAAGTTCAAAGGCGGAGAGCTTGGGTAGTTTAGCATATCTACCGACAGCATAGAGGCTACTAGACCTAGATATTCAGGCCTTGGCCAACCAATTTGTTAGATTGGATGTTTCGGAGCCCAGTCGAGTTCTTGCTTGCGTGGTTTCTCAATCTTCTTTATATAATCGCATCAGAAGGCGTCAGTATGATGTAGTTTGGGTCATTGCCGACAGGCTGACCAAGTCTGTATATTTTATTCCGGTAATGACTACATACACTTCAGAGAGGTTGGCCAAGATTTATATTCAGGAGATCATCCGATTGCATGGCGTGCCTATATACATCATTTCATATAGAGGCATCCAGTTCACTTCACACTTCTGAAGAGCTGTACAAAGTGAGTTGGGCATCCAGGTAGAGCTCAGCACGACCTTTCATCTGCAGACCGACGGGCAGTCAAAGTCGGCAATTTAGATTCTGCAAGATATGCTCAGAGCATGTGTGATTAATTTTGGAAGGCAGTGGTATCGATTCTTAACTTTGACCGAGTTTTCTTATAACAACGGTTATCAATCCAACGTCAAGATATCTCCATTTGAGGCCTTGTATGGTCGGCGATGTCGTTCCCCCATCAGTTGATTTGAGACTAGCGAGCGTAGGTTATATGGTACTTATTTGGTAAAAGATACTTTGGATAAGATAAAATTGATTTAGAAGCGACTTGGCAGAGCACCGTCCAGGCAGAAGTGTTATACGGATTAGAGAAGCGCGTGATTTGTCACTCATGGTGGACGAGAAGGTTCTATTGAAAGTCTCGCCAGTGAAGGGTATCATAAGATTCAGAAAGAGGGGTAAACTGACTCTGATGTTCATCGGTCCATTAGGGGTGTTGGAGCGAGTTGGAGAGGTTTCATACAAGCTTGCTTTGCCTCCTAGCCTATCAAGAGTTCATCCTGTATTCCACGTCTGTATGCTCCGAAGGTACTATGCCTACATGTCACATGTGTTGGATTATAGTACAATTCATCTAGATGAGAGCTTGGGTTATGAGGAGGAGCCAGTTGCCATTCTTGACAAGCATATCCACAAGTTTAGGTCTTAGAAGATTTTAGCGGTAAGGTCCAATGAAGGGGTCAAATAGTTGAGAAGGTGACTTAGGAGACCTAGGAGGACATGCATAGCAGATATTAACCCTTATTCAGAACTCCATATATGATTCTATATCCATTCGAGGACGAACATGTATTTAAATGGTAGATAATATAAGGACCCGACCGATCGTTTTTCTTTTCAGAATCCGTTTTCCCGTATTTAATACTTTTCATATGTGATTTTCTATTTTATGACTTGCGGGGACAGATGGTTTAATTTCGGAAAGGTTTGGGTTGAATTCGAAACACTTAATTTCATAATAGTGGTATAAGGTGGCCAAGTTTGACTTGAGTCAACACTTTCAGTAAATATTCCAATAGGTTTGTATGACGATTTTGGACTTAGGCGTATGTTCGGATCGAGTATCAAATGGACTTGGAGCGTTTCAGTGCTTATTGTTGAAAATTGGCATCTTGAAGGTTTTAGAGTTTTCTAAGTTTGAATTGAAGTAGACTTTGGTTCTATCGATGTCCATTTGGGATTTTGAGCCTTGGAATAGGTTTTTATTTTGATTTGTGACTTGTGCATAAAATTTGGCGTCATTCCGAGTTGTCTATGTATGGTTCATCGCGTTCGGAGTTGGTTAAAATGAGTTTGAAGTTTAGAACTTGATTAAATTAATTTTGAGATGCGATTCTTACTTCTGATGTTATTCTATGTGATCCAAGAGATCGAGTAGGTCCGTAGTGTTGGTACATCCATGGAATCACGTATGGCTCGGGTGAGTTACGGACCACCCGGAGCAAGGTTGAAGTTGGCTGAAATTGCTGATTTGCTGGTGTGTTTTGCGATTACGAATGTAGTCCCGCGATCATGAAGAAGCATGGAGAGAGGGCCTAAGGTTCATCTCTTTGCGAGCGTGAGGAGGTCCCCGCAAATACGATGGACGAATTGGATCCTCTTCGCAAACTTGGATCCAGCCTCGCTAACGCGTAAGGATGAGGCGTTTGGGGCTAGAAGGTTGTTGGCCTTCACGAACAAGGCGGGATGCCTGCTAAAGCGAAGGGCTGGGGGTGTTGGTCATCGCGAACGTGACCTGGCTGCCGCGAACGCATAGAGGAAGGAGCTAGGCTGAGCCAACTTGGCCTTCGCGATTGCGGGGGACTTTTCGCAATCGCGAAGAAGGATCACCTGGGCAGATTGCATTTTCATTTCGGGACTAAGCTCATTTTTCTCACTTTTCACTTTGGTTCGGACGAATTTGGGAGCTCTTTTGAGGAGGATTTTCATCAAATATCACAAGGTAAGTGATTTCCACTAATTATGAGTTAATACGTGGATTATGGGTAAATTTTAAAATGAAAGTTAGTAAAATTTTGGGATTTTGTTGGAAAACCTAGGGTAAATGGAATTTGACCATGAAATTGATAATTGGGAATAAATTATATATTTCAGTTCGTAATGTCCTATGTAACACTTATCTTCAATATTTTCTGGAATCCGGTCACGTGGGCTCGGGGTTGACTCTTTGAGCGGGGTTGGAAAATTACTCTAATAGTTAAATTACGAACTTTTGGGCATATACTGATTACTTTGTATGACATTTGACTAGTTTTGAATTGCTCGGCATCGATTTGATGCAACTAGTGAGGTTAGAGAGCCGAGTAATGAGCTTGAGAGTGATGTAAGTCTCTTGCCTAGCTTTATAAGAGGGATCTATCCCTGTAGGTGCTTGGATTGTTATTTGCTACTTGTTGTGGGTGCTACGGAAGTACGAGGTGAGGAGAGTTCGTACACAGCTAGATTTATGTTCATTTCTGGGTATACATAGATTCATATCATGCTGTAGATGAACTATTTGAATAAATCTTGTTTTTTTAATTATTTAACATTCACGACTGAGATTGAGACTAGGATAAATTAACTAATCGAGTCTCTTACTCTGGAAAGTGTGAAATATTTGATGAACGGTAGTTCCGTCTCTTCTCGGCTCGTATGTATATTCATGAGTGGGAGAGTTTCTCTATTCTTATGGGATCGGGTCGTTCACCTCGGCAGGATTACAAACTATTCAAATGGTATTGGGTCCTTCGCCTCGGCAAGATTACAAACTATTCTTATGAGATCGGGTCATTCGCTTCGGCAGTATTGTAAATTACTCTTATGGGATCAGGTCGTTCGTCTCGATAGTATTGTGAGTTATTTTTGTGGGATCGGGTCGCTTGCCTCGGTAGTATTGTATAATACTACTCCTATAGTAGTATTGTATAATACTATTCCTATAGTAGTATTGTATAATACTATTCATATGGGATCGGGTCATTCCCTCGGCAGACTCGTGCATAACACTTGAGATTTGATATGGTATTGGTATCCATTGATTTTATGCCTTCGAGGTCGGTTATGGCATTTTAGTGATTTCATAACAATCCATGTTAGAAAATTTATCATTAAAGATTATCTGTATCGTTGTTACTTGTTGTGTTTCATACCTATATACTTTGTGTATTTTATTATTTTGACCACTAGTAAGTGTCAAGTCGACCCCTTGTCACTACCTCGTCACTAGGTACGTATTGATTTACGTACTCATACTACGCTTCTACACTGATTGTACAGGTACTGAGACAGGTACTTCCAACGGTCATACGGGTGGGTAGAAATATCACACAGAGACTTAGTGGTGAGCAGCCTTCCATGCTTCGATCTGCAGCACTCGGAGTCTCTCTCTTATCTTATTTATTTTTACTGTCTATTTCATCTCAGACAATAGTTGTAGTTGTTTTGTATATTCCCTAGATTCCTCATGCACTTGTGATACCGGATTTTGGGAGGTTCTAATGGTGGAACACAATTATAATTATTATTATTATTATCACTTTGTTTTATGTGTCATACTCGATATTTTTGTAAGGAAGAACGTATGATTCAATGAGCTCTAGATTTTTTTTATTCACTTAATGAAATGTATGGTTTTAAAAGTTAAAAAGGATAATTAAATTGAAGTACATGCGTTGACATGCCTGTTGGGCGCCATCACCACCTATTATGAGATTTGGGTAATACAAATTGTGACACATGTACTAATTGGTTATTTCTTAGATTCCTTTTTAGATAAATATAAACATATACTATACACTGATGAATTAATTCAATATATATGGGAAAAAATCTTTCTCAAACTGTTCTTGTATACGGTCATAACCGAGCTCATCTACTGCCTGACAGATCGGGGCTGAAACGTGATGGGTTAAAGATCGACTTCGGATTATATCGAACTAAGGTATAAAGTTAGAGCATGCGTCTTCAAGATCATCGAACCCATAGCTCTGAAATTGACCCCGACTACGATCGAGCTCAAGGAAATATTATCGGCTGACCTAAGGGAAGACTAAAATATCCGTAACCGGTCGGATATCACATCCAGAATCTCGGCACGTATCAACAAGAGACCGACTAAATAGGAAATCATGATTTTTTTACCTTTTGTAGAATTTTATCTAAAGTAGGACTCCCGTACTATATAAAGGGGGTCAATTTACTTGTAATGGATATATTATAACATGCATCCAAAGGAAATACATTATTATTTCTATTTCTTATTATTTTGCTACTCTGTTTTGACATCGATTGAGGCAATTTCTAGCTCGAGGGTGACCAACCTTCAAGGCTAACACTGTTCAACTTTTTTGGTTTTCATTCATTTTTCTGTCATTGATTTCAATATTAATCTGTTCTCTCAATTTGTGTCAAATTATATCACGTATCCTTAAAACTGTGTATGAATTCAATAGTTATCCAATTTTGAGGTAAACTGTTTAGCACCTACCATGGGGCTAAGGATAATAGTGGTTATTTGATACGAATTTCCATAACACACATTATTTTACACTTGTTCTTTGAAGTGTCTTTGATTTCATGCTTAAGATCAAAATATCAAACTCACAATTAGCATGTCACGACCCAAACCCGGTCGTGATGGCGCCCAACACAACTGCTAGGCAAGCCCGACCAATTTCACTCTCAACCCGAGCATAAAGCTCAAAACCATTTGTTTGACAATCATTAACAACATCGAAACCAAAATATAACCGATAGATAGAACTAATCTGAAAATCAACAATACTGAGCAACCGCCCAAAGACCTGGGGGTCATGAGTCTAGAGCCTCTACCAGAATAGCATAATAATATTGTGATACAACGTAGTCTGAAGTACGCGGAAAAGTCAAATAACAGAAAATAGGAGAGAAGTCGGGTCCTGCGGACGTCAGGCAGCTACCTCGACAACTCCGTATGAAAACTC
>MU751411.1:0-15529 GCA_026770625.1 Nicotiana glauca
GAGCTTAATACTTGGGTTTTATTTGCAACGTCCGCAGAATCCTATTTAGAGGATACACTTTGGGCGTGATCAATGCCTTAAAACCTCGTACTTTCATGTTAGAATTCATCTTAAGTGAATCAATGTGTTCTGAAGGGTTGAAGGACCTTTACAAATATAATGATGGGTTAAAAAATATTTTATGGAAGTATCATGTATGGAAGCTTAAGAAGCTAATCAAATCGAAGAAAATAAGTTTCGTCGAAAGTCGGCAAGTTGGGAGTGTTATAACCCATACATTTGGGGTCAGACTAAGGTGTTTAAGATAATATGAAGGAAATGTTATGAGTAATTTTAGTCGTATGATATTTTTGTATTAAGTTTTTAAGTCAAGAGAGTACTGAAGCAAAAGTCAACAAAAGTCGTGACAAGTTACTTTCATAAATTTTAATGAAATTTTTGTCAAATATAACTGCGGTTTTCTCTCAATATACTTGTATTTATGGGATGATCCACCCACCAAATTGTAAATCTGTAAGTCTAGTTTCCAATGCATTAAATTGTTCATCAATAAAGCATCAGAATAGAGAGATATTTAAATTTTTGTGAGACTGCGCAAGCAGCTTCCTATGGGACCCACTTAGGCGGTTGAGATATCAGGATATAAATGTGATGAATACAAGCCGTTTTCACTCATTATTTTTAATTCTATTCAGACCCTAGACACCTAAACATCTTCTGTCAAAGTTCTCTCTTGAGACAAGACCTAAACAAAGGACAAACTACACAAATCAAGTGTTGGGAATCCCGTAACACTAGTGAGTTTCTTGTTCTTCTAGTGATTTCTGATTTTGGTGTGGTTCCAGATAATGTTGTGATGACCCAAAAGGGTATCACTTGTTTTAGAAACAAATTTAGTGTCTTGAAGCCTAAAAACCTCCTTTTTACCTCACCTCGATTTGATGCCTTAAAACCTCGTATTTTACTGTTAGAATTCATCTTAAGTTAATCAATATATTCCGAAGGGTTGAAACACATTTTAAGGAAGTATCATGTACGGAAGGTTAAGAAGTTAATTAAATCGAAGAAAAAAAGTTTCGTCGAAAGTCGGCAAGTTGGAAGTGTTATAACCCATACTTTTGGGGTGAGACTATGGTGTTTAAGATAATAGAAAGGTAATGTTATGAGTAATTTTAGTCGTATGATATTCTTGTATTAAGTTTTTAAGACAAGAGAGTACTGAAGCAAAAGTCAACAAAAGTCGTGACAAGTTACGTTCATAAATTTTAATGAAATTTTTGTCAAATATAATTGCGATTTTCTCTCAATATACTTGTATTTATAGGATGATCCACCCACCAAATTTTAAATATGTAAGTCTAGTTTCCAATGCATTAAATTATTCATCAATAAAGCATCAGAATAGAGAGATATTTAAATTTTTGTAAGACTGCGCAAGCAGCTCCCTATGGGACCCACTTAGGCGGTTGAGATATCAGGATATAAATGTGATGAATACAAGCCGTTTTCACTCATTATTTTTAATTCTATTCAGACCCTAGACACCTAAACATCTTCAGTCAAAGTTCTCTCTTGACACAAGACCTAAACGAAGGACAAACAACACAAATCAAGTGTTGGGAATCCCGTGACACCAGTAAGTTTCTAGTTCTTCTAGTGGTTTTTTTATTTTGGTGTGGTTCCACATAATGTTGTGATGACCCAAAAAGGTATCACTTGTTTTAGAAGCAAATTCAGTGTCTCGAAGCCTAAAAACCTCCTTTTTACCTTTTCTCGATTTACGTGCATGGTCCGAACCTATATCCAGAAAGTCTTCTATATGAAAATATGTGAAATAGAAATTTCGAGAGTTAAAATTTTATTATAGTTGACCTGGGTCAACATTTTTCGTAAACAGACCCGGATCCGTGTTGCGACAATCCTGGGAGGTCCGCAGTAAAATATGTGACTTGGGAGTATGCCTAAAAATGAATTTCAAGGTCCCAAGCCTTAGAAATTAATTTTTGAAAAAAATTATTTTGCTAAATTATCTAAGAGATGAAGAAAAGAATTAATGTTTGAAACCATTGGTATCGGGCCTGTATTTTAGTTCTGGAACCTGGTACAAACTTGTTATAGTATTTAAATGAAAACTGTAAAATTTGGTAAAAAATGGAGTTTATTTGAGTTCAGTTGGACTTTCGGATGTAGAGTTATGAACTTTAAGTGTTCTTGATGAAAATGATGAGTTCTGAGGTTTAATTCATGGTTTTACATGTTATTTTGATGATGTGATCGCACAAGTAGGTCCATATGATATTTTTGAGTTAATATGCATATTTAGTTTGGAGACCCGAGGGATCGGGTGAGTGTCGGATAGGTTTTGGAATGTTTTATACTTAGAGCATTGTTGTTGCGGGTTCAGAGAAGTTGCAGATCTCTGAACCAGCCAGTGCTGTCCATAATGATTTCGTGCATCCGTGGACGGGACTTTGCAGCCGCACTTAATTTTGTACAGTCCGCGGTGGAGCTCCGTAGCCGTAGTCCCTTTTGTGCGGTCCATTGAGAGGGTCTGAGGGGGGTATATTTAAATGGGACTTTCAATCATTTTTCCCTTTTCAAAACCCTAAAAAACGTAAGAGACGATTTTCCAATACTCTTTCTTCTCCAAAACATTAGTAAGTGATTTTTAACTCATTTTCTTTACTCCATAACTTTTTTAACAAAATTTCATCCCAGAATCTAAGATTTTTATGTTGGAATTGCGAATTTTGGGTAAAATCTAAGAATATTGAAATTTGGGGATTTAGACCTCAAATTGAGGTCGGATTCCAAAACCAATTATATCGCCGGGCTCGGGCGTGAATGGATAATCAGGCTTTGGTCAAAATTTTGAGTTTGGACTAAGCAGGCTCGGGGTCGATTTTTTACTTTTTGGGGAAAACTATAGAAAACTTAATTCCGTGCATTAGAATTGATTCATTTAGCATTTATTGATATAATTAAATAATTTGTGTCTATATACAAGCGAGTTGGTGGTGGAATCAAGAGGTAAAGCGGTAGTTGAGGCTTGAATTGTGTTTGTGGCATCTAGGTATGTATTTGGTCTAACCTTAGCTTGAGGGATTAGGAGTTGTGTCCTATTTAGTATGTTTTGTTTGTTGAGTATGACGTATAAGAATAATAACAATTATCTATATGTTGGTGTCAAGCATGTCCGTGAGTCTTATACTATGATTTCTGTGACTCTGTTTGTATTGTTTATGCCTTTTTGGTGATGATTTCTATTGTTGGGCAAAGTTTGTGGAAGTAATAGTGACATTTGAACATTGAGGAGCATTGTCTCAAGTTTTATAATGAATTGTGAAAGTATAATTGGCAATTGAACATTATAAAGCATTGGCTCAAGTTGTGACGTCAATTGTGAAGTAAAAGTGAAAAAGAGAAGAGAATTATTATTTTTTCCCCCTTGCTAGGATGTTGTTTCTTTTACTGCTATCTCCCTTGCCGGGATGTTGATGCTTTTGATATTGTTCCGTTGCCGGGATTTGATTGTTGAAATATTGTTCCCTTGACGAGATACTATTGTAGTTATATTTATTTCCTTGCCTATTGCTTGTGATTGCTATTTGGGTAGGAAGAGTGTTAAAGTATGAAGGGTGATGCCATGTATTATTTTAGTGAGAGAGTGATAAAGAACAAAGGGTGATTGTGATGACCCGGCCCGTCGTCACATGAGTTACCTCCCCGATTCCCCTATCTTATGTTTCTCTATGCTTCATTGTCGGCATTTGATGTGATCGAGTGGATTTGGATTGGTTTTGGTAGAAAATGAGACACTTAGTATCTTTAAGGAAGGCTAGTTTTGGAAAAGTCAACTGGATGTTGATGTGACGACCCGGCCCGTTGTCACGTGAGTTACTACCCTGTTTTCCCCATATTATGTTATTCTATGCTTCAATATCAGCATTGGAATGAATCGGATAGAATTGAACTGGTTTTAGTTGGAAATGAGGCACTTAGCCTCTTAGAAGGAAGCTTGTTTTGGAAAAGTCAATCGGAAGTTGACTATATAGTTAGAAGGCTCGGATGTGAATTCCGGTGATTTGGTTAGCTTCAAGGGATGATTTGTGACTTAGGAGTGAAATCGGAATTGAATTTGGAGTTCCGATGTAGAATTAGGCTTGAATTGGCGAAGTTTGAATTTTGGCGAATTCTAGTTGATAGATGAGATTTTGATACGAGGATCGGAATGGAATTTTGAGAGTTGCAGTAGCTTCGTTAGGTGATTTTGGATATGTCTGCAAATTTTCAGGTCATTCGGACGTCGTTTGCTCGGTTTTTTGATTGAATGAGAATTTTGAAAGTTTTAGTTTGACTTAGGCTTGAATCCATCGTGAATTGATGATTCTAGTGTTGTTTGATGTGTTTGGATGATTGGAACAAGTTCGTATGATGTTTTGGGATGTGTTGGTGCCTTTGGTTGAGGTCCCGGGGGCCTCGGAATGATTTCGGATGGCTAAACGGAGGTTTTGAACCTTGAAATGTTGCAGAAAATTTCCCAGCTGTTGCAGACCAAAAATTTGTCTTCGCGTTCGCATCCTTAAGAACGCGTTCGCGATGAGGAACATTGCAGAACATCACGTTTGCGAGAGCTACTTCGCATTCGCGTAGAAGGTGGCCTGGGGCCCTGCCTTTTTTGTTCATTGCGTTCGCGACACCTGGGTTCGTGTTCGCGTAAGGAGAAGGTCAGAGGCATCGCGATCGCGGTTGATCGAACGCGTTCGCGTAAGAGGAAGAGCTGGATCCTCGCGTACGCGGGCTTGGAGACGTGTTCACGTAGAGGTGATTTGTGGCCATCAGAATTTGTTCATTGTGAACACGGGGTGTTGACCGCGTTCGCGTAGGGTAAAATCTAGGCGTCCAGAGGGCTTTTTATAATATTTCATCCGCGACTTGGGTTCATTTTTCCACCATTTTTACTCCGCCAAGAGAGCTTTTTGGTTGATTTGAAGAGGGTTTTCACCGGGTATTGATTGGAGGTAAGTCTCTTGACTTAGAAACATCATTTTATTGAAAAATCAACACTTAAATTCATGAAAGTGGGTTGAAACTGTGAAGAACTAGGGATTGCATTTGAAAAATAAATTTTTGGGACTTGAAAGGCCATTTGAGTTCCGATTTAGATAAAATTTATATGTATAGACTCGTGGCGAGATGAGGAATCCAGTGATGTAAATTTCGGAATATTTCGAGAAGTGGGCCCGGGGCTCGGGTTTTGCCAACTTCGTGTTTTTGAGTATTTTTCGAGTAATTTCAATTGGGTTATGTTCCATTAGCCTATTGTAATGTATTCATTGTGGTTTTNTCCCCGGTATATCACATTGTGATGCTATATTGAGGCAAGACACGTACTCTACGGTGAGTGCGAGGTCGTTCGTGATTGGAGGACTATGGCTTAGTCCGTCCGAGTGATGTTCATAATGTGCATTGACTAGAAATTGATTGGTAAATATCCTACTTGGATTGCTATGAGCATATTTGGGCTGTGTACCTATTATTTGGATCCTGTTGGGATTATTATCATTGTTTCCATGATGTATAGCATGTTTTCATGATATCAGTACTGAGTTAATTATTGTCTCGAAATGGCTAGTAAAATTCTAAGGTTTTAACCACCTAATAATAATTCCTGATAATTGGAATTGGAAATGGTAAACTTGATTGTACCTGTGTGGCCTGCATGCATATTATTAGACTGATTGTGGATCGGTTGCGTTTGGGCTGTAGGAGCCCCTCCGGAGTCTGAACCCCCACAGTGAGTGCAGGTACCCAAATGGATCGGGTTGTACGCCGCAGCGGTCATGTGCATTGCATTGCATTCATACATCTATACATGCATGTGTTATCTGTCATTAATTGTTGTTATTACATTGTTAAATGTGTAGGAGTATTGGTTATAGCTTTGCATTGTTGTATTTCGGCTTTTCTTACTTTCAGCCATTATATATGTCTATTACCACTGAGTTGGAAGTACGCACTTTACTCCCTGCACCATGTGTACAGATCCAGGTATCCCGGGAGTTTAGCTGAGCTTTTGCTAATTTCAGAGTTTGTCCGGAGTTGTTAAGATAGCTACCTGACGTCCGCAGGACCCGACTCCTCCCTTATCTCTTTTATTATCTTTCTGCAGTTTTGAGACATTGTGTTATTTGGAGTCTTGTCACACTGTATTGTTAGAGGCTCTAGGCTCATGACCCCCAGGTCTTTGGGAGTATATTCCGTGTTATCGTGATATTCTGTTAAAACTTTTTAGCTTTAATGTTGTTAATGGTATCCAAATAATTAGTTTTGAGCTTCATGCTCGGGTTGAGAGTGTAATTGGTCGGGCTTTCCTGGCAATAGTGTTGTGCGCCATCACGACCGGGATTGGGGTCGTGACAAGTTGGTATCAGAGCCTAGGTTACTAGGTCTCATGAGTCATGAGCCGGTTAGTAGAATCTCGCGGATCGGTACGGAGACGTTTGTATTTATCCTCGAGAGGCTGCAGAAACTTTAGGAAAACTTCACTTTCTTGGAATTCTTATCGTGCGTACTTGGTTCAGCTTGAGATGTAACTTTTGAAATTCCTTCCATACGTCTGTATGCTCACATGAGCGCTCGGTATTATAAGTGCCCTGATGGCTTGTGATTCCCGATTGAGGGGCGAGTTGTGATCCCGTGAGTTTGATGTTGGGCCAGCCTGGAGGACTTGAGGCCGGATCTTGCCTATGGCTTGAGCACTGAGGTGCTGATCATGTGAGCAAGTGTTTTGAACTTATATGTTCGGTATTGTCTCTATTAGCCAGAATGGCGGTTTGGTATTCATGTGATGAGATGTTATTATATGTCTTGGTAGTGATGAAGGAGTTGCGGGATAATAGATGAACTGTTAAGTGGTTCGTTTCCTATTGTGATCTGTTGTGTAGCCGCGAGTTATGGGCGCGTGAAGAATATTTTCATGTTTCTTATTGGAAAGTAAAGTACATTACATGTGGTGGTATGAGTTCAGACTGAGGAAGGCTAATCGACTGTGTAACATATATAATGGTGGAAGGTGTGCTGAAGTACTAAATTGAGGCGAAGCAGGTGGGATATCTCCTCGGAGTGTTCTTAAGGAGTACGATTTTTTTGTATATTATTAGGAGATCTCATGTGTAATTTAAAGGCACGTTTTGTAATTTGATAAATTTCGGGTCGCTTAAGAGAGTGGAATCAGTTGATGTGGGGATGAATGCGAGGTTTGTAGAGGATTTCATTATCCGAGGATCTGTGTTTTCATAAACTAGTAGATGATTTGAGTTTAATCTCACTATAATATTGTGGCATCATTAGAGTAAATGTATTATGGGTTATTAAATATGTCCTGATAGATGGCTTCGAGCCAAGTTGGGGAAGTTGCTGTTGATTAACTGATTGCACGGTTATGTGCTATGTTGGTTCCTTTTGAGGTATGCTGGCGGATCAGTCCTGGTTGCAGAAAATGAGCCGAGGATGGCACGAGTGAAGAAAAAAAATTTGATAAAGGTTATATGGTGCTTTGTAGAGGTGAGGAAATATTAGGATGTCTTGAGCTGTTGTTGATAAAGAATGCTCAGTGTATACAGAAGGAAGATGTTCATTTGTATTGGAATGAGATCATATCCTACGGTGTCAGAGTGCTAATAAGGCACGAGTGGTTCTGCTCGTTAAGTCAGGTAATTTGCAGTTGAATAAGAGTGAACGACTCTGGAGAATGGTTTTATTGTGTTCGAGATTTTTGCATGTAATCATCAGGTGTCTTAAGGTTGTGTATGTGGCTAGAGACTGTATTTCCATTAGGAAGAGATCAAGACTTGTGGTATTTTATGCTAATTATGGGATTCCATGTATCAGTATCTGGGAAATAATGGTAACGAATTCCGATTCGCAGGAAGTTCTTCAAGTAAAGTATTCTGGAACATGGTATATTTGGGAAAAATTGAGAGAGTATTCGGTGGCCTATGGGTCTTAGACAGTGTGGTCTTATGTTTGAGTCTCGTGTGGAAGGCCTGGATTGAGGCATTGTGATGCTACGGCAAGGGATAAATATCAAGTGGATGATGAATAAAAAGAGAAATTTAATAGAAGGAATAGCTTGATAATAGACCGAATCGGTGTGGTAAAGATATGATTAATTCCTTGTATGTGTTCGAAGTAATGGACTTTTACAGGCAATTTGCAGCAATGCTCTTGAGTTTTAACTGTTTGCTCAGCTCGGTTTAGATAGAAGGATTCAGTCCTGCCAGTTTAGCTCGAACAAATAGAGTTGGCAGAGATGTTCTTGTTGGGTTTTACCGTGGTTTGAAGATGAGTATATTTCTTATGGGTATGCGAATCACGGAGTGTGTAATGATATTTCTTCTAAATGGGATCAATGAAAGTTATTGACTGGTTGAGTGTGTCGATGTCTGTGGCGCGAAAGGGAGATAAAGTTCTCATGTTATCCTAATGTGGTATGGTATATGCGTTATGTTGTGGAGGATTGGGATTTGTGTGTGCATGGCTCGGTTCAGTTCATAATGGAAAGTCATTAAATTCTTAAGCGGCATAGGCAGCTGCAGGTGATTTAAGAATGGATTTTCAGAGGATTTGGGTGAATGATCCTCATATGATAAGGAAACGGTGTTGCTAATCATAGTGATTTGACAAGGGTATATGTTTCAGAAAAAGGGCAATGTGATTAAGTTGATGGCACTTCAGTAGTGTTGCGGCACTTTCTTGCTAGATCGACTGCTGATATCTGAGTGTGTTTGAGGGCACAGGAGAATTTTAGAATATCTTCGAGGAATGACGAGGTACTCGAGGGGTAATATGTATTTATACTGCAGAACTTGGGATCAGGCATAGTAATTTGTATGCTATGTGGATAGTGTGTATTGGTACTATTAGCGGCTATTGGGATTGGAGGCCCGAGCGGATCCTTCTTTGTTGGTATGTTAGATTTTGTATATGATTCTGAGCTGTAGAGTGGTTGTCGCAATATGGGTTGTTCTATACTATTGTGCTATGGGCTATGTCGGAAATGCCATCGGTTGCGTGGCGAGGTGCATCGGATTATGACATAGCAGAGTGGTTGGTATTTCAAAAGATCAGCGGATGGCTGGGAAGGATTGCTTTCCTTAATTGGGCCTTTGTGACGAATGTCAGTATAGAGGTTTCTACCATTGATTTAGTTCCGGTATTGAGAGACTTTTTTGGATGCATTCCTTGTGGTCGGGCATATCGCCGGGTGAGATTGTGAATTTCGGTATTGATTCGGTGTCGGGCACCGTATCGTACGGCTCTGGCAGGAGTTCTAAAAAGTGGAAGGAGCAGTTTAAGGCTTCTTAGCATTGTGTTCGTTGGCAGGCCAATGTGGCTACGTATTAAGATTGAGATGGCTTGGTTGGCCCTGAGATGTATTGATGAGGGATAGGTTTAATCTCTCGTTATTGAGCTTGTTAGTGATCCGGGGAGATCTATGAGATGCTCTTTCGGTGCTGTGAGGCATTATGATTTTCGGATTGTGCTTGAGTTTTGTAGCTTATAATGCTATATGTAGATATTTTTATGCACTCAGTATTTTGTTGTAATGAGCAAATTTGGCTCGATGTGCATCTCTCTATATGAGATATATGTATGGATCGGGTGGCACACTGCCATGGGTATGTTAGCTGGATTGAGTTGCACTCCGCAACAGTGTGATGTTGATAATAGTTTTTCCATATGTTACGTTGTATGCCTTGCTTCCTGGTTTCTGAAGAAAGTCCGTATTGGGTGTTGCTCGGCGAATAGCGCATCGATTATGTCCTTTCAGGATTGAAGGGTGTATATTACTTACTTCATCGTGGGTATGATGGATTGCTTGGTTTCGGACACCAATCTGTGTGTGGTTGTCTATTTTGAGCATAGCGACGTGAGGTACTTTATGTGTAATAGTGTTTGGATAAGATCGCGCATTGTAGCGAGGCTACGTGGAGATTAGAAGCTTCGGGGTAGATGTAGGTATTCTATTTCTATGATGTGGGACGGGGTCCCAGCCTTGTGTTGTGATGGTGCTGAGGAGTTTAAGTTACAACTTTTTTGTTTGAGTCATTTGTCATGAGTTGAGTATGTTCAGACTGCCCATCATTAGTCCGCAGGTTATGCAAGTTGTGGCTTAGGCCTGTGATAAGGTGTCATATTAGTAGAGTGGTGTGTTGAACTCGAGGTGATTGTTGGAGTCATTAATAAATGCAAACAGGTGTGATTTCAGCTGATTAGAGGGTCCATATTGAGGTTTGGCCCGGAAACCTGTTGTGGTATTAGTCAACAAGGAAGTGGCTTCATGAATGGTTGATCTGAGAAATTGATACAGTTTGTTACGTGTTTCATTATTCGTTGGCAGTATATGAAAGTTCTAGAATAAGACTTTTGTTGATAAAAGGTTTTTCCACCGGTATTCGTGTGTTGTAGGCAACTGCTGTGAATAGAAGTTATCGCTTCGAGTGTCTGGGTTATGTAGTATATCATATGGTTGCACCTAAGGTTGCAGGTGTGGGTTAACACAGCTGGTTCGGGTTTATTCTGGGTATGGTTTCGGAAGGTGCTATGTGGTTCTACGGGTTATGGCCTAAACGAACTGTGAAATTTCAGTTGTGTTGTAATATCGGATATATGTAAAATAGGGTGACGTGGGATCACCCCGGGTATATGCTTGGTAAGGTCATTCAGCTATTAGTAGGCTTCTAGTACAACTCTGGGTACGCTCGAGGACGAGCATTTATTTATGTTGGGGAGGATGTGATGACCCGGCCCATTGTCACGTGAGTTACCACCCCGTTTTTCCCATATTATGTTGTTCTATGCTTCAATAGCAGTATTGGAATGAATCGGATAGAATTGAAAATGTTTTAGTTGGAAATGAGGCACTTAGCCTCTTAGAAGGAAGCTTGTTTTGGAAAAGTCAACCGGAAGTTGACTATATAGTTAGAAGGCTCGAATGTGAATTCCAGTGAATTGGTTAGCTTTGGGGGATAATTTGTGACTTAGGACTAAAATCGGAATTGAATTTGGAGTTCCGGTGTAGAATTAGGCTTGAATTGGCGAAGTTGGAATTTTGGCGAATTCCGGTTGATAGGTGAGATTTTGATCCGAGGGTCGAAATGGAATTCCGAGAGTTGCAGTAGCTTCGTTAGATGATTTTGGATATTTCTGCAAATTTTCAGGTCATTCGGACGTCGTTTGGTCTGGTTTTTGATTGAATGAGAATTTTTAATGTTGTAGTTTGACTTAGGCTTGAATCCGTCGTGAATTGATAATTTTAGTGTTGTTTGATGTGTTTGGATGATTGGAACAAGTTTGTATGATGTTTTGGGATGTGTTGGTGCCTTTGGTTGAGGTCCCGGGGGCCTCGGGATGATTTCGGATGGCTAAACGGATGTTTTGAACCTTGAAATGTTGCAGAAAATTTCCCAGCTGTTGGAGACCAAAAATTTGTCTTCGCGTTCGCATCCTTAAGAACGTGTTCGCGATGAGGAACTTTGCAGACCATCGCGTTTGCGTAGAAGGGGGCCTGGGGCCCTGCCTGTTTTGTTCATTGCATTCGCGACACCTGGGTTCGCGTTCGCGTAAGGAGAAGGTCAGAGGCATCGAGATCGCGGTTGGTCGAATGCATTCGCGTAAGAGGAAGAGCTGGATCATTGCGTTCGCGGGATTGGAGACGCGTTCGCGTAGAGGTGATTTGTGGCCATCATGATTTGTTCATTGCGAACGCGGGGGTGTTGACCGCGTTCGCGTAGGGTAAAATCTGGGCGTCCAGAGGGCTTTTTATAATATTTCATCCGCGACTTGGGTTCATTTTTCCACCATTTGTACTCCGCCAAGAGAGCTTTTTGGTCGATTTGAAGAGGGTTTTCGACGGGTATAGATTGGAGGTAAGTCTCTTGACTTAGAAACATCATTTTATTGAAGAATCAACACTTAAATTCATGAAAGTGGGTTGAAATTGTGAAGAACTAGGGATTGGTTTTGAAAAATGAATTTTTGGGATGTGAAAGGCCATTTGAGTTCCGATTTTGATAAAATTTACATGTATGGACTCGTGGCGAAATGAGGAATCCAGTGATGTAAATTTCGGAATATTTCGAGGAGTGGGCTCGGGTTTTGCCAACTTCATGTTTTTGAGTATTTTTCGAGTAATTTCAATTGGGTTATGCTCTATTACCCTATTGTAATGTATTCGTTGTGGTTTTGACTAGATTCGACGTGCGAGGAGGCGGATTCGAGAGGAAAAGGCATGGCGGACTAGTTTTGTGGTCGGCTTGAGGTGAGTAATAGATGTAGATGATGACCTAAGGGTTTGAAACCCCGATATATCGCACTGTGACGCTATATTGAGGCGAGACACGTACTCTACGGTGAGTGCGGGGTCGTTGTTGATTGGAGGACTATGGCTTAGTCCGTCTGAGTGATGTTCATAACGTGCATTGACTAGAAATTGATTGGTAAACATCCTACATAACGTGCTATGAGCATATTTGGGCTGCGTGCCGATTATTTGGATCCCGTAGGGATTATTATCACTGTTTCCATGATTTATAGCATGTTTTCATGATATCAGTCCTGAGTTAAATATTGTCTCGAAATGGCTAGTAAAATTCTAAGGTTTTAACCACCTAATAATAATTCCTGATAATTGGAACTGAAAATGGTAAACTTGATTGTGCCTGTGTGGCCTGCATGCGTATTATTGGACTGATTGTGGATCAGGCTATACGCCGCATCGAATGTTACGATGATATTGCGCTTGGGCTATAGGAGCCCCTCCGGAGTCTGAACCCCCACAGTGAGCGCGGGTACCCAAATGGATTGGGCTGTACGCCGCAGTGGTCATATGCATTGCATTACATTCATACATATATACCTGCCTGTGTTATCTGTCATTAATTGCTGTTATTACACTGTTAAATATGTAGGAGTATTTGTTATAGCTTTGCATTGTTGTATTTCGGGTTTTCTTACTTTCAGCCATTATATATGTATATTAACACTGAGTTATAAGTACTTACTTTACTCACTGCACCATGTGTGCAGATCCAGGTATCCCGGAAGTTTAGCTGAGCTTTTGCTGATTTCAGAGTTTGTCCGGAGTTCGAAGTAGCAGCCTGACGTACACAGGACCCGACTCCTCCCTTATCTCTTTTTTTATCTTTCCGCAGTTTTGAGACATTGTATTATTTGGAGTCTTGTCACACTATATTGTTAGAGGCTCTAGACTCATGACCCCCAAGTCTTTGGAAGTATATTCCGTGTTATCATGATATTCAGTTAAAACTTTTTAGCTTTAATGCTGTTAATGGTATCCAAATAATTGGTTTTGAGCTTCATGCTCGGGTTGAGAGTGTAATTGGTCGGGCTTGCCTTGCAATTGCATAGGGTGCCATCACGACCGGGATTGGGGTCGTGATAGTTGACCTATGTGTTAGAGGGCTCGGATGTGACTTCCGGTGATTTGGTTAGCTTCGGGGGATTATTTGTGACTTAGGAGTGTCATTGGAAATGATTTTGGAGGTCCGGTGTAGAATTAGTCTTGAATTAGCGAAGTTAGTATTTTGGTGAATTTTGGTTGATAGGTGAGATTTTTATCAAAGGTTCAGAATGGGGTTCCGAGAGTTACTATAGCTTCGTTAGGTAATTTTGGATGTGTGTGCAAAATTTCAGATCATTCAGAGGTGTTTTGGTCGGGTTTTTGATCAAATGCATATTTTGCAAGTTTTGAGAAACTTAGGCTTTAATTCGGTGAGAACTGATGATTTTAGCGTTGGTAGATGTGTTTTGATGATTGTTTGAATGATGTTTTAGGGTGTGTTGGTGCTTTTGGTTGAGGTCTCAGGGGCCTCGGGGTGATTTCGGATGGTCATCGGGATGAATTTTGGAGTTAGGAGATTGTAATATATATCTGGTATCTGGTATTTCCGCATCTGCGGAAAAGGAACCGCAGATGCGGTTGCGCAGATGCGGAAGAAAGATCGCAGGTACGATCATTAGCTTGGAAGGAAGAAACCACAGATGCGGAAGGGAAGCCACATCTGCGAGGCCGCATATACGGTAGATTTGTCGCAGGTGCGAAAAGGTAAGGCCAGGTGTTTCCGCATAAGCGGACGTGTATCCGCAGAAATAGGGTCCGCAAATGTGGACATGGGATCACAGAAGCAGTTGGGGATTTTAATAAAGGTTTGTAGAAGCGGAATTTTAACCGCAGAAGCGGTAGCCGCAAATGCGGTAATGGGACCGCAGATGCGAAAATCACAGTTATCAAAAGGGTTTTAAATATCATTTTGTTCCACGAGCTTAAGTCCATTTCCACCATTTTAAGCAACCTTGAGAGCTCTTGGACGGAAGTTGAAGGGGATTTTCACTAGGTGTGATTGGAGGTGAGTTCCTTAGCCTTAATATATGATTTAATGATAGAACTAATATGGAAATTTGTGAAAATTCATCAAAAGAGGGTAAAGTTAGGGCTTGGAAAATTTGTATTTCAAAGTGGAACTTGAGGGGTCAAATGGACTCCGATTTTGGTAATCGTGATATGTATAGACTTGTGGCGAGATAAGGAATCTGGTGATATTAATTTTCTAATTTTTTGAGAAGTGGGCCAGGGGTTCGGGTTTTGCATATTTCGTGATCTTCGATATTTTTTGAGTCTTTTCGATTGGGTTACATTCCCTGGGCCTATTGTAACGTATTCGTTGTGGTTTTGATCAGATTCGACGCTCGAGGAGGTTGATTTGCGAGGCAAGGGTATAGCGAGCTAGGACTTTGGCCAGCTTGATGTGAGTAATGGTTATAAATGATGTTCTGAAGGTTTGAGACCCCGAATTTGCACAACGCAATACTCTGTTTAGGTGAGACACATGTTACATGATGAGTGTGGGGCCCATTACTGTTGGGGATTCGGACTCCGTCCATCCCGATTGATGATTCTACTGTATTTTGACTGAGCCTTAATTAATATCATTGTATTTTGGGCTAGTTGCCATGTTTGGGGCCTTGTGCCGACCTATAAAACCCTTAGGGGTAATTGTACATGATTGAGCTCACTTTAGTCATTAAAATCATATTCTCAGCCATATTTCTAATTGTTTAATCCAATATGAACCGGTTTTGAAATAGCTAAACCAAATGGAAAGTAATATGTGGGCTAGGATCTCTCTCTTATCTTAGTATGCCAAAGAGGCTGAGTTATATTGACTGAGAGGGGTTGAGAACCCAACAGTGAGGTTATTTGATATGTTATGGATCGGGTTGCATGCCGCAGCATTATATTAATATGGATCGGGCTGCACGCCGCGGCAGTATATTATTATTGGATCGGATTGCACGCTGCAGTAGTATAGAGCTTGGGCTGTAGGAGCCCTTCCGGAGTCTGCATACCCCCAGTGAGCGCATTTGACTATTATTATTGGATCGGGCTGCATGCCGCAGCAGTATATATATATATATATATATATATATATATATATATATATGG
>MU751411.1:18480-35375 GCA_026770625.1 Nicotiana glauca
AGCAGTATATATATATATATATATATATATATATATATATATATATATGGATCGGGCTGCACGCCACAGCGACATAATTATGATTTCGGTTGTTGTGTGGAATAAATGAGTTGAGAACTGGCTTAAACGAATTTTACTTGACTTCTTCAATTAGTTGTTGTTTGAATGTTCTTTCTACTTTGATATAGAACTACTTAGTGCCTTTTACGATATTTCTTTCCGTCAGTCATTATTTATTGCTATTACTCACTGAGTCGGAGTACTCATATTACTTACTGCACCATGTGTGTAGATATAGGTATTCTGGAGGCATAGACTGAGCTATTACTGCTATTCAGATCTCACCTGAGTCATCGAGGTAGCTGCATGGCATCCGCAGACCCGATATCTCCCTCTATCCTCCTTACTTTCAGTATTTTAGACTACTTTTTGCTTAGGCTATTTCCCAGACTTGTATTAGAGGCTCTTGACTCGTGACACTAGATTGATAGGATTTGTAGTGATGTTATCTTGATTTCTGCATATTGTGTCCACTGTTTCAGACTTATATTTGTATTAAATTGATATTTAAACTCTTTAAATTGGTAAAAAACTGTATATGAGGGATTGAGAGTGTTGAATTGGTCGGGCTTGCCTAGCATTGGGTTGGGCGCCATCAGGACTGGGGTTTGGGGTCGTGAAAGTGATGTCGCATAATGTGAGGAAGAGTGTAAAGAACGAAGGGTGATGTTGTGTCGCACGATGTTCCATTCAATGCCGATTATTTTGATTTTATGGTCAGGATGAGAGTAAAAGTGCGAAGGGTGATGCCGTGCAGTTTAAATTGATTCTTTTGGTGCGGACGAGAGTAAAAAGCACGAAGGGTGATGTTGTGCACTTGTTTGATTTCTGATTCTTGTTGATAATTGAGTTATGGTGTTCATTAACTTGACTGTTGTACTTTTGTTATCATTTGATGTTTCCCACAGCATGCTTCCCCCTTATATCTTCAACTGTACATACCTTCTACTATATTCTATTGTATATGAGATAACTATAAAGGTTTATCTGGTGGTCTGGTCCTAGCCTCGTCAGTACTTCGCCGAGGTTAGGCTAGGCACTTACCAGTACATGGGGTCGGTTGTGCTGATACTACACTCCGCAGTCTTGTGCAGATCCTGATACTAGTGCTTACGGACCTTGAATTTTGGTGGCTGCCTTCAGTCCATACGGAGATCCAAGGTAGTCTAACAGGCGTCCGCAAACCCTGAAGTCTCCCTCTATCCTTTCATCTTGTTTCATTTATGTATTTGAGAAACAGTATTGTATCTATTTCAAACCTTTTTTGTAGTATTCCTAGATCGTCTGTGAAGTTGTGGCACCAATCTTGGGTAGTTTATGTATGAATTGATATTAGCATCTTTAATGACATATTACTATTTAGTCTTCAGCTTTTAATTTCCGCTGTTTATTTAATATTGGCTCGTAATTGTTAAAGGATTAAACTGAGAAAAAGTTAAATAACTCAAATGGTTGGTTTGCCTATCTTTCACTAATAGGTGCCATCACGACTCCCGAGGGTGGGAACTTCAGGTTGTGAAAAGTTGGTATTAGAGCCCTAGGTTACATAGGTCTCACAATTGACAGACAAGCTTAGTCGAGTATGAGGAATCAGTACAGAGACATCTGCATTTATTCCCTAGAAGGTACAAATTTAAGAAAAACTTCACATCTTTTCATTCATGTTGTGCAGTTTCGTTTCTCAACACTAATTGAGTTTTTACTCTGTTCTTATGTAGATGGAGAGAACACGTGCTTCCTAAGCCACCGATCAGCAGCTCTATCCCCCTAGAGCAACAGCACCAACGGTAGAGCCTCAGGTTGAGTTTGATGATGAGGTTCCGGCTCAGGCAGTTCCGGTGGGCCTAACTCAGGTCCCAGAGGGGTTCATTGCTCTCTAGGATGCTCTGGTCCATCTAGTGGGCCATACAGAGAGTGTCACCAAGGCAGGCTTGCTTCTTGTAGCACCAGCCTTCTCTCAGGCTAGTGGAGGAGCCTAGACTCCTGCTACTCGCACTTCGAACAAGATGGCTTCCTGGTTTTAGACTCCAGCAGCTCCGCCAGTTGGAGCAGTTAAACCGGGCATGGTAGCTCAGACCAGCGATAGAGCAACTATTTCGGCTAATGCCTTGTGGAGATTGGACAAGTTCACCAAGCTCTTCACTACCACTTTCTGTGATGCATCTTCGGAGGATCCCCAGGATTATTTAGACAACTGTCATGAGGTTCTCAGGAACATGTGGATTGTGGAGACCAGTGGGGTTGACTTTGCTACTTTTTGCTTATCTAGATTAGCCCAGACTTGTTAGAGGGATTATTGTTTGGATAGACTAGTTGGGTCACCGGCTTTGACTAGTTGGCCCGTTATGCTCTACTTATAACTCCCTACTGAAAGTGAGAGAAACAGTGAGGAGGTTCATTGAGGGACTCATTCAGCCTATTCAACTTTAGATGGCTAAGGAGATGGGGAGTGAGATTTCTTTCCAGGAGGCGGCCAACGTGGCTAGGAGAGTTGAGATGGTTCTATCACAGGGATGTGGTCAGGGGTCTGACAAAAGGCCTCATCATTTAGGCAGATTCAGTAGTACCTCGTCTGGAAGTAGTGATTTGTATGGTAGAGGACATCCTCCTAGGCCTTTTCAGTCAGAACTTCAGGTCTCTCACAGTGCTTCAAGTGACCGTGGTTCTCATATGAAGTGATGTTCTAAACATCAATACCACACAAGAAGTGGGAGGTGATTTGTGTGGTACCCAATTTTCGCTCTAGAAGAACATGGTTCTTTTAGGTGTACTAACTACTGCTGTTTGCTGAATAATAAGTATAGAAAATAAAGAACAGGGACATTTTTACATGGAAAACACCTGGCTCAAAAGGTGAAAAAACCACGACCTACTACTCAGTAGGATTTTCCCAAACTTCCACTAAAATCACTGAGCCAAAACTGCATTTACAAAATTCTTTGTAAACCTAAGGATTAACTTTAATCCCGTTGTAGCAACCAGCCTCTAACTGTTGTAACAACTTCAAGTTAACTCTAACTTGAATACTCAAAGTACCTAATACAATTGCTTTTATGAAAGTTGGAAAGGTACAACTTTAAAACACCTACTACAATTGAACTAGAATAAAAGAAAGACACATAAACTCTTTATGGAGCTGGTTCTTCAATCTAGTTCATGTAGCTTCTTGTTTGCACACTTGAATCACACATGAACTGCTTGCAAAAAGCATTGCTATTTTGCTCCCAATTCACGTTTAGCTTCTGCGTTTTTCTTGAAACACATTAATGTGAGAACATCCTACAATTTATAGAGTTTGTAGATGAAGAAATAACTAGAGTTCTGATGCAACTCTTCCTTGGTGGAAGAGTTCTAGTTGATTTCAACTTCTAACTCCTTCCATATCTTGGATATTTTTCTCTTTGATTAAGGACTCTTTCTCCTTATCAATTATGCAACATTTTCGATCAGGAGATACTAAATACACCAAGTTAAGCTTATCCCTATCACGTGCAACCCACATGCTCAAATCTGCCCGTTTCTGTGCACCTAAGTGATGGACCTGGTTCATCCTGACTTCCTTTGTCAGTCTTCAAAACTAACCTTTACTTGGGCCAACAAATTCCCCATTTTTGTTCTGTTTCAACTCAGCTCAACATCAACACAATGTCAGAAACATTTTTCCTTTTTATCACTTATCATCAAGGACCAGGTACATTAGGTTATAAACATCACTGTTCAAAGTGTAAACATCACGTGTTTAAAGCACAACCTTTTTCCCCCGTTTGGCTTCATCGAAAAGTTGCATTAAAAATGTGAGATAAATAGATTTTAAAACTTGCTCATGGCCACTGAGGCTACTTCAAATGCAATCATGGATTAATCATCGTAGATCAAGCTAAGAATTTTATCCATCAAAAAAATATGAACAAACAGTTAGAGCAAAAACAGTGAATTTCATTGATGATTGATAAGATTCTACCACAAAGCATAAGAAGAAATAAAAATACTGAAAACATGAGTAAAAGAAACAAAAAGTCCCAAATTGGGTAACTGGTTTTATATTAGGCTAGGATTTAAGTCTTGGAAGAGGTAAGGGCTGGATTATTTGCTTGGAGAAGTTTCAGCACGTCTTGAAGATTTACATCATTCTTATCCTTTTCCCTTGCAAGTTTAGTTCTTAGAACATCTCTCACAGATTCTACCTATGCCAATCGTGTCTTCAGCCTTGCTATCTTAATATTATTTGCCTCACTTTCCTGTACCAAGACTCTGACTTTGCTATTGATAGGTGTCTTTTTAGATGAACCACATTCATTAAGAATGACATTGACTTCATAATCGCAAGCAAGCAAAGTATTAACCCTACTTCTTCATAAGTACCTTAAAATGTGCAAGCATAGTTGTGAGAATGAAACCATAGGGAATGGCATGAGTTTTGGTGCAATGAATAACTCCATTAGTAGGTCCACGGGGTTTTCCTGTTCAGATTGAACAAGTTCATCTATATTTTTTCGAGTTGAATCAACCCCTCAACAACTTTGCCAGACTCACTTCCCCTTGTTTTGCTTGCACTCTCTTCTATTTCAGTAAATTCCTCTCCCCAAACAACCATTGCACCAGTTTCTTTTGTTAGACCAACATGAGTTGGTGAATAATCAACCATTCTTGTACCCTTTCCCCTCACAGTACTCCTAGAAACCTTGCTCTCTTTTTCGTTTCTCTTTTTATTTTTACCACCAACTTCTCTAGATTCTAAAGTCTCAACAGATGCTATAGATCCTACTAGTACAAATCTATTCTCCAAATTTGCAGCAATTTCAGAAATTTCCTCAGGAGTAACTTTAGAATCAGAGGATACCTCTTCAGTTTTAGATTACCTACTTTCTTCCCCTTTAGTAGAAGACTTAAATGAATCTTCAGATTTCTGGGATTCTTCTTCCTTACTTGCTTTCAATTGCTTGTTTATTTTCTTGATCTGCTCTCCTTCAGCGATAATCTTACGAGCCATCATCTTTACTCTACTTTCTTAGAGATTGGTGTTTTAGAAGGTGTGGAAGTGGTTTCCTATGGTGGTGATGAAGGATTTTCAAAAGTGTTCGACATATCTGGGCTAGGGTATGGAAGAGAAGAGAATTAGATTGTGTTTGGAAGATGAAAGAAGAATGAGAGTTTTTGATGGCTTGAGAGAGATGAAGCAAGGAATACAAGAAAGTTGATCAATATACAAGGGAATAATTCATAGGGTACGTATATCTTTTCAGACTCTTAGAAGTTTCATCAAACAGAAATTCAGTGTTGGAGTGTATCCCTAGAATCTAGGTACTTCCATTCGATTGGGACTCTTCTGAATGGGACTGGTTCACTTGTAACGGATAAGTCCAAAAGGAGTTTGGTATTTGGTATGACTCTCTGATCATGATCCAAATATAGTTATTTCAAATTATGCAGAGTGTATAAAACATACCGTTTTATCTTGATGAACCAGGTTCTTCACTAATAATTCTCTTGTGTGAGATTAAATTTGCCCAAATAGAGAAAATATCATTAGAGATTAANCAAGGAATACACTAAAGTTGATCAATATACAAGGGAATAATTCATAGGGTACGTATATCTTTTCAGACTCTTAGAAGTTTCATCAAACAGAAATTCAGTGTTGGAGTGTATCCCTAGAATCTAGGTACTTCCATTCGATTGGGACTCTTCTGAATGGGACTGGTTCACTTGTAACGGATAAGTCCAAAAGGAGTTTGGTATTTGGTATGACTCTCTGATCATGATCCAAATATAGTTATTTCAAATTATGCAGAGTGTATAAAACATACCGTTTTATCTTGATGAACCAGGTTCTTCACTAATAATTCTCTTGTGTGAGATTAAATTTGCCCAAATAGAGAAAATATCATTAGAGATTAATGAGTCATTTTAACACATGGCACAAGAGTATACTATGGAAAGTATGATACTGAGCAAGAATTAATCTAATTATACACAATTTATAGACTTTCAAACCAATTTTTTTTCATTTTTTCCATTTAACCTTGATCTGGCCCTTTTAGGTAATCTTAATCATCTCAAATTCCAACATGTTCCTCTCAAAGTGATCTCTACTTAAGGCTTTTGTGAAGATGTCAGCAATTTGCTTGTTAGTAGCACAAAATTCCACAGCGATCAAGCCTTTCTCATAGTTGTCCCTCAAAGAAATAGTGCCTAACATCTGTGTGCTTAGTTCTATTATGATGAACCGGTTTCTTTGTCATACTAATAGTACTAGTGTTATCACAAAAAAATAGGGATGCAACCACATCAATTCCAAAGTTCAGTAATTGTTGTTTGATCCACAACAATTGAGCACACCATGAAGCACCAGCAACATACTCGGCTTCAGCAGTAGATAAGGCCATTGAATTTTTCCTTTTTGGTAGCTCATGACACAAGACATGAACTAAGGAAGTGTTCCATAACTGAGGTGCTCTTCCTATCCATAAGGAAACTTGAAATCAATCACAAATACCTACACAACACATAATGTCAGGTCTGCTAGCAGTGAGTTATAAAAGATAACCAATCATTCCCCTTTACAACTTATGACCAACAGATGAACCAGGTTCATCTATATCCAATTTCGTGGATGTTGCAATAGGAGTGTCAATTTCTTAGGATGTTCTTTCTTGGTTTTGTTATTGATGAATAGGTTCAAGGATAGGTTCCCTTGAGGTTTGAGGATCATTTCCTCTCTAGTCAGTTCCCCCTGTCATGTTGCCCCGGGTGGAAGGACCTATTTCATCACCTATTCCTTCTTGTATGCATCTTCAGGCTAGACTGTGGTTTCACCACTTGAATTTCTTATCAGCCCAATATCTTCATTATCTTGTTCCTGTCTCTCTAAAAGAATGTTGGTCTTAAAACAAACAACATATATACTTTTTTCTACACATATAGTTTTTGTACTGTCTATCTTATAAGCTTTACTATGTGAAGAATATCCCAAGAATACTCCCTCATCACTTCTGGAATCATACTTAGCTACGGAGTCTCTGCCATTATCGTGCATAAAGCACTTGCATCAAAATGCCCTAGGATTAGATATATTTATCTTTCTCCTTTTAAGTGACTCATAGGGAATCTTCTTAACAAGAGGTCTAGTCCTGAAACTATTTATGATATAGCATGCAAAAATTCAGCAAACTTGGCATTTTCAAATTTAGTTCCATGATAGACCTAATTGATGCAAATTGATTACCTAGTTGTTTCTGAGTTTTTCTAAAAAAAGAAGTAAACATGTCAAATGATTCATCTTTAGATGTTAAAAATAATGTCCTATTAAACATAGAGTAATCATCAAAAAGCACCATCACATATCTTTTACCACTTCTGCTTAATGTTCTTACTGGACCACAGAGATCCATATGGACCAGTTCCATCATTCTAGTGGTGCTTACCACTTTCTTGCATTTAAAAGAGGATCTTACCTACTTCACCGTAGCACAAGCCTCACAAACTTTGTCTTCCTTGAACTTGATGTTAGGCAGCCGTATCACCAGGTCCTTGAAGACTAATTTATTGAGTTGACTCAGACTTGCTTGTCCAGGTCTCTTGTGCCAAAGGAGGGGTTCATTATCCAAGACACATAAGTAAGTGAGTTCGTTTTCTGAAAGTGTGGACAAATCTACAATGTATGTATTATTTACTCTTTTCCCCCTGCAAAACAATCTTGTCAGTGGTAAGATTAATCACAAAATATTTGGTAGAGGTGAATGTTACCAAGTTACATGTATCACACAATTGTGATTGTCTTATTAGGCTGTATTTAGGCCATATATCAAGTAGACATTCTCAATAGAGTGAGAATCAGTCTTACCTACCTTTCCAACCCCAATGATCTCGCCTTTCTTCCCATTTTCGAAGGAGACATTTCCTCCTTTGAGGTCCTTAAGTGAAAGGAACTGGTTCTTGCTTTATGTCATATGCTTTGAGCAGCCACTATCCATGTACCATATTTGACTGCTCCCTTTCACTTGGACCCATAAAAGGAAGTGGGGGGTTAGTCTTAGGAACCCAAACTAGTTTGGGTCCCTTTCTATAGGCAAAAGGGTGAATCATATTCTTTTTAGTCCAACCTGGCAGCCTATTTTTCCCTTTAACAAATTCTTTATTCCTTTTTACTAGCCTTTTCTTTTGCAATACATTCAGATTTATAGTGACGAGTTTTGCCACAGTGTGTGCATAATATGTTCTCAGGGAGTGTGAGGTACTTGCTTTTGGGATCCCACTTAGGTGTAGGGGTCTCGTAGCCAAGCCCTCTATTATTGCTACTATGGTGTTCATGTAGCCATGAAAGTTCATCGGAGGACCTATTCCATTTACAGGTTCTATCTAGCTCGTGCTTAACCTTGTTTAGATCCTCCTTAAGGACTCTTATCTGCTCATCTCTTTTGTACAGCTCATCTTTTATTTTTCCTACATTTTATTCTAAAGTGTGTTGTGTGTGATTATATTTCTTTTTACCAGTTCCTAATTTCAATTTTATATTTTGAGATGTAAGCTCTAAGACTATGGTGTCAAGTTCATGAACCTAGTTCTTCAACTCAACATTTTTTGTATCACTTTCACTAGCCCTAAGTTCCAGATTTTTGCACTTAGCTTTCAAAATCACACACTCTTTAGACAGTTGTTTGTTTTCATTGTTTAGATCCTCAAAGTCATCAATGAAATCCAGGAGTAACTCAGATAGCCTTTCTTTAGACAAAAATTTAATCTTGTCTTTGAGATGAATTATACTTACCTCAGATTCCTCATGGGATCGTCTAATTGTAATAAGTGCTAGTTCATCTCCATCTTCATCCTCTAAGTCCTCATCTGAGCTTTCTCCCTAGGCAGCAACCATAGCCTTTGTTGGTCCTTTGTTCTTTTTGGGTTTAACCCGTTCCTTCTTCCTGTTCCTTCGTTCAGCTCTTTCCTTCTTCCATTCAATTTCCGTTGAGGGGAATTTTTGATGTGGTGATTAGTCTTCCCACACTTGTAACACCCGTCATTGGTTTGTTTATCAGAAACCCTTGGTTTGTTGTAGCTTCCACTTTTTGAAGGACCATTTACTCTTATTAGGTACTTCTTGAAATCCTTTGTGATCATGGTCATTTTATCTTCCTCTAGATCAGCGCCTTAGGTGATTCTGAATGCCATACTCCTTTATTTCTTGGGTGCATCCATCTTCATGGTTTTCCTTCTAAGTTCATAGGCAGTGAGATTTCCAATTAGCTTATCCAAATTAAGAGTGGAAATGTTCTTTGATTCCTGAATAGCTGTGATTTTGCTTTCCCAAGAGATTGGCAGTACCATTGTCAAAATCTTCTCAACTTTGTCTTTTTGAAGAATAACCCTTCCAAGAGACTTAAGTTCATTTGTCGGTGTGGTGAACCTTGTATATATCTCTTGGATGGTTTCTCCTTCCTTCATGGTGAAATCCTCATATTGAGAATACAGCAGTGTTCCTCTGGACCTCTTCATTTGAAGTGTTCCTTCATTAGGCACTTGCAAGGTGTTCCAGATTTTCTTAGCAGTGGTATAGCTTTGAATTCTTCTTTACACATCAGGACCTAATCCACACGCAATCCATTTCTTGGCTTTATCTTTTATCTCCCACTTCCTCAGGTCATTAGCAGTGTAGTCAGCCCTTGTCTTTGGCACATCAACTCCTTCAGGATTTTTCTTTGTTGTTGCTAGGGTACCATCAGTGACTATGTCCCGGAGTTCATAGTTTTTCCCTATGAAGTGATCTCTCATCCTATTCTTCCTCCAAGAATAGTACTGACCATTGAAAAGTGGAGGCCTAGCAGTAGATTGCCATTCCCAGTTCCCAGATGGTGCACTCATGTTGATCTTCTCCTAAGGTGTTAGCCTCTTCAAGGATAACCTGCTCTGATACCAATTGATGTTCTAAATGTCAATACCACACAAGAGGGGGGGGGGTGATTTGTACAGTAGCCAATTTTCACTCTAGAAGAACCTGGTTCTTCTAGGTGTACTAACTACTGTTGTTTGCGGAATAATAATTACAGAAAATAAAGAACACAGAGAAATTTACGTGGAAAACACCTGGCTCAAAAGGTGAAAAAACCACGACATACAACTCAGTAGGATTTTCCCAAACTTCCACTAAAATCACTGAGCCAAAACTGCATTTACAAACTCTTTTTAAACCTAAGGATTAACTATAATCATGTTGTAGCAACCAGCCTCTAACTAATACGATAACTTCAAGTTAACTCTAACTTGAATACTCAAAGTACATAATACAATTGCTTTTATGAAAGCTGGAAAGGTACAACATTAAAACACCTACTACAATTGAACTACAATAAAAGAAAGACACATAAAAATCTTTATAGAGCTGGTTCTTCAATCTGGTTCATGTAGCTTCTGGTTTGCACAGTTGAATCACACACGAACTGCTTGCAAAAAGCCTTGCTATTTTCCTCCCAGTTCATGTTTAGCTTCTGCATTTTTTGTGCAACACTTTAATGTGAGAACATGCTGCAATTTATAGAGTTAGTAGATATAGAAATAACTAGAGTTCTGATGCAACTCTTCCTTGATGGAAGAGTTCTAGTTGATTTCAACTTCTAACTCCTTCCCTATCTTGGATAGTATTCTCTTTGATTAAGGACTCATTCTCCTTATCAATTATACAACCTTTTCAATCAGGAGATATTAAATACACCATATTAAGCTTATCTCCTTCACATACATCCCACATGCTCAAATTTGCCTGTTTTCGTGCACCTGAATGATGGACCTGGTTCATTCTGAGTTCCTTTGTCAGTCTTCAAAACTAACCTTTACTTGGGCCAACATGCAGTATTCTGGTTAGTAGTCCTACAGTGCACCAGCAACTCCTATCAGTGCACTACCACTCCAGAGTTTTTGGGGTGGTCATTCAGGTCGTTAGGGTTAGCAGTCTTAGCAACCGAGGGCTTGTTATAGTTGTGGCAAGATGGGCCATATTTCTAGATTTTGCCCTCGAGCATCGAGCAGTTCTCAGCATTAGGGTTCTCATGACATCATTCAAGCACCGAGTGTTCCACAACCTGCCCAGCCTGCTAGAGGTAGAGTTAGAGGTGCTAGAGGTAGAGGCAGAGGTGTTAGAGGTGGAGGTCAGGCCACTAGAGGTAGTGGCCAACCAGCAACGGGCCATCCAAGGGATGTAGCTCAGAGTGTTGGGGTCCAGCCTCTATGGTATGCTCTTCCGGCCAGGCCTTAGGCTGAGGCTTCTAATGCAGTATCATAGGTACTTTTCTAGTTTGTAGTAGAGATGCTTCAGTTATATTTGATCCAGGGTCTACCTACTCCTATGTGTTATCTTATTTTGCATCGTATCTGGTCATGCCTAGTGATTCTTTGAGTGCTTATGTATATGTGTCTACCTCGGAGGGTGATTCTATCATGTACATCGTGTCCATCGTTCTTGTATAATTATGATTGGGGGTCTCGAGATTCGTGTAGATTTGTTACTTTTGTACATGTTCGATTTTGATGTCATATTGGTGATGGACTAGTTATCACCTTACCACGCTATCTTGGACGGTCATGCCAAGACAGTCACTTTAGCCTTGCCGGGTTTTCCTTATTTAAAAGAGAGAGGGACTCCTGGTCATTCTACCCATAGTGTTGTCTCATATGTGAAGGCTCGGCATATGGTTGCGAAGTGGTGTTTGGCATGTTTGGCATATATTTGTAGTTCTAGTGCCAAGGTTCGTTCTATTTTTTTGTTCATGAGTTCCCTGAGGTATTTCCTTTAGACCTGCTGGGTATTCCACTCGATAGGCATATTGACTTCTGCATTGATTTGGCTTTGGGCACTCAGTCCATTTCTATTCTGCCGCATCGTATGGCCCCGCCTGAGTTGATGGAGTTGAAGGAGCTATTGCAAGACTTGCTTAAAAAGGGAAATATTAGACCTAGTGCCTCGCCTTGGGGTGCGCTTGTGTCGTTTGTTAAGAAGAAGGACAGATCGATGTAAATATGTATAGATTATAGGTAGTTGAACAAGGTTACAATCAAGAATAAGTATCCATTGTCGGGATTGATGATTTGTTTGATCATATTAAGGGTTCCAAGGTATTTTCGAAGATTGACTTGAGATCTGGCTACCATTAGTTGAGGATTAGGGCATCTGATGTACCAAAGATAGCTTTTCGCACTCAGTACGGGCATTATGAGTTCTTGGTGATGTCAGTCGGGTTGACAAATACCCCAGCAGCTTTAATGGATTTGATGAACAGAGTGTTCAGGCCATACTTGGATTCGTTTATGATAGTCTTCATTAATGATATTTTGATTTATTCCCGCAGGCAGGAGGAGTATGAGCAGCATATGAGAGTTTTTTTTAGACTTTGAGAGATTGTCAAGTGTATGCTAAGTTTTCGAAGTGCGAGTTTTAGTTGGGGTTAGTTGGTTTCTTGGGTCACGTTGTTTCAGCAGAGGGTATTCAGGTAGATCTGAAGAAGATAGAGGCAGTCAAGGACTGGCCTAGACCTGCATCAGCTATAGAGATCTAGAGTTTCGGTTTGGCAGGCTATTATCGTCGGTTTGTGGAGGGGTTTTCATCTATTGCAACCCCGATGACCAGGTTGATCCAGAAGGGTGCCCACTTCAGGTGGTTGGATGAGTGTTAGGCGAGCTTTTAGAAGCTTAAAACAACTTTGACTACGGCATCAGTGTTGGTTTTGCCCACAGGTTCAGGGCCATATACAGTGTATTGTGTTACATCTCGTATTGGACTTGGTGCGGTGTTGATGCAGGATGGCAAGGTTATTACTTATGTTTTGCGTCATCTGAAGATTCATGAGAAGAACTATCTGGTTCATGATTTGGAGTTAGCAGCCAGTGTTCATGCATGGAGGATTTGGAGGCATTATCGTATGGCGTGGCATGTGAGGTGTTCACATATCACAAGAATTTGAAATACTTATTCAAGCAGAAAGAGATAAATATGAGGTAGAGAAGGTGGTTTAAGCTATTAAAGGACTATGATATCACCATCTTATATCATCCGGAAAAGGCCAATATGGTGATCGATGCCTTGAGTAGGAAGTTAGCCTGTATGGGTAGTATCGCGTATATTTTGGTCAGTGAGAGACCGCTTGCATTGGATATTCAAGCTTTGGCCAATCAGTTCGTGAAGTTGGATGTTTCTGAGCCCAACTGTTTGTTAGCTTGCAGTGTCACACATTCTTCCTTATTGGAGTGTATCCGAGATCGGCAATATGATGATCCTCATTTGTGTATCCTTAGAGACACGGTGCAGCACGAAGGTGCCAAGCAGGTTACATTAGGAGATGATGGTGTTTTGAGGATGCAGGATCGTATTTGTGTACCTAATGCGGATGGACTACGGGAGTTGATTCTAGAGGAGGCCCATAGTTCCCGGTACTCTATTTATCCGGGCGCCGGTAAGATGTATCAGGATTTGCGGCAGCATTATTGGTGGCGAAGAATGTAGAAGGACATTGTTGCATATGTGGTTTGGTGTTTGAATTGTCAACAAGTTAAGTTTTAGCATCAGAGACCTAGCAGTTTATTTCAGAGGATTGAGATTCCCGAGTGGACATGGAAGTGTATCACTATGGAATTTGTTGTTGGACTCCCACGGACTCAGAGAAAGTTCGATATAGTGTGGGTTATTGTTGATAGGCTGATTAAGTCTAAGCATTTCATTCCTATGGCTGTCCCCTATTTTTCTGAGAGGTTAGGTGAGATCTGTATCCGGGAGATAGTTCAGATTTATGGTGTGGCTGTGTCTATCATTTCTGATCGAGTTACGCAGTTTACCTTACATTTCTAGAGAGCAGTTCAGCATGAGTTGGGCACAAGGGTCGAGTTGAACACAGCATTCCATCCTCAGACGAATGGACAGTCCGAGCAGAGTATTCAGATTTTTGAGGATATGCTATAACCTTGTGTCATTGACTTTGGAGGCTCATGGGATCAGTTATTGCATTTAGTAGAGTTTTCCTGCAACAGCAGGTGCCAATCGAGAATTTAGATTGCTCCTTATAAGGCTTTATATGGTCGGCAGTGTCGGTCACCGGTTGGATGGTTTGAGCCTAGAGAGGCTCAGTTGTTGGGTATGGATCTAGTACAGGAAGCCTTGGACAAGGTCAGGATCATTCAGGATCATTCAGGACCATCCGTAAGGTTCGTGATTTGGCATTCATGGTCGGTGAGCGGGTATTGCTCCGTGTGTCGCCTATGAAGGGCATGATGAGATTTGGAAAGAAGGGCAAACTTATCCCTAAGTTCATTGTCCTGTTTGAGATTCTTGATCGAGTGGGATAGGTGGTATACTGACTTGCATTGCCGTAGAGTTTATTAGCCGTGCTTCCAGTGTTTCATGTGTCCATGCTTTTGAAGTATCATGGCGATCCATCGCACGTATTAGATTTCAGCGTTGTCCAGTTGTATAAGGACTTGTCCTACGAGGAGGAGCCGACAGCTATTCTAGACAGGCAGGTGCGTCAGTTGAGATCGAAGAGTTTCCCTTCTGTGCGTGTTCAGTGGATAGGTCAGATTGCTGAGGCATCAACCTGAGAGTCCGGGTCTGATATGCGGAGTAGTTATCCATATGTTTTTCCCGACTAGGTACTTCCTTCTTATGTCCGTTTGAGGACGAACAGTTGTTTTAGAGGTAGGGGATGTGATGACCCAAAAGGTCATCACTTGTTTTAGAAACAAAATTTAGTGTTTCGAGGCCTAAAAATCTCTTTTTTACCTCACCTCGATTTGTGTGCATGGTCCCGACCAGTATAAAAAATCCATCTATGTGATCCGTGTTTCGATGATACCAGGGGTTCCGCAGTAAAATATGGGACTTGGGCGTATACACGGAAATGAATTCCAAGGCCCCAAGCCATAGAAATCTATTTTTTGAAAGACATTATTTTGCTGAATTATCGAAGAAATGAAGAAAATAGTTAATATTTGAAACCATTAGTATCGGGCTCGTATTTCGGTTCTACCCGGTACAAACTTGCTATAGTATTTAAATGATAGCTGTGAAATTTGGTGAAAATAGAGTTTATTTGATGTGAGTTAGACTTCCAGTTGAAGAGTTATGAACTTTAAGTGTTCTTGATGAAAATGATGAGTTTTGAGGTATAATTTATTATTTTACATGTTATTTTTATGATTTGATCGCACGAGTAGGTCGATATGATATTTTTGAGTTAGTATGCATATTTCGTTTGGAGTCCCGAGGGCTTAGGTGAGTTTCAAATAGGTTCCGAGATGTTTTAGACATAGAACATAGTTGTTGCAGGTTAAGAGAAGTTGTAGATCTCTGATCCAACCTGTGCGGTCCGCAATGATTTCGTGCATCTGCGGAGGGGACTTTGCGGCCGCACTCGATTTTGTGCAATCTACAGTGGAGCTCCGTGGCCACGGTCCCTTTTGTGCGGTCCGTGGAGAGGGTCTGAGGGGCATATTTAAATGGGACTTTCAGTTATTTTTTACTTTTCAAAACCATAAAAAACGTAAGAGGCGAGTTTCCAAACACTCTTTCTTCTCCAAAACCTTAGTAAATAATTTCTAACTCATTTTCTTTACTCCTTAAATTCTTTTTACAAGATTTCATCCTAGAATCTAGGGTTTTCATGGTGGAATTGGGAATTTTGGGTAAAACCTAAGAATATTGAAATTTTGGGATTTAGGCCTCAAATTGAGGTCGTATTCCAAAACCAATTATATATCCACGCTCAGTGGTGAATGTGTAATCGGGTTTTGGTCTGAATTTTGAGTTTGTACCAAGTGGGCCCGGGGTCGATTTTTGACTTTTTGGGGAAAACTTTAGAAGACTCAATTCCATGCATTAGAATTGATTCATTTAACATTTATTGATATAGTTAAGTAACTTGTGGTTAGATACAAGCGAGTTGGTGGAATCAAGAGGTAAAGCGGTAGCTGAGGCCTGAATTGTATTCGTGGCATCGAGGTAAGTGTTTCGTCTAGCCTTAGCTTGAAGTATTAGGAGTTGTGTCCTATTTGCTATGTGTTATTTGTTGAGTACAACATATAGGCATGGTGACGAGTATCTATATATTGGTGTAAATCATGCTCATAAGTCTTATACTATGATTATTATGACTCCGTTTTATTGTTCATGCCTTTTTGGTGATGATTTCTATTGTTGGGCAAAGTTTGTGGAAGTAATAGTCACATTTGAACATTGAGGAGCGTTGGCTCAAGTTGTATAATGAATTGTGAAAGTATAATTGGCAACTGAACCTTAAAGAGCATTGGCTCAAGTTGTGAAGTAAAAGTGAAAAAGACAAGAGAATTGTTATTTTTTCTCCCTTGCGGAGATGATTTTTATTTTAATGCTATCACCCTTTCTGGGATGTTGATGCTTTTGAGATTGTTCCCTTGCCGGGACTTGATTGTTGAATTATTGTTCCCTTGCCGGGATGCTATTGTAGTTATATTTATTTCCTTGCCTATTGCTTGTGATTGTTTTTTGGGTATGAAGAGTGTTAAAGCACAAAGGATGATTCAATGTAGTTGTTTAGGTGAGAGAGTATTAAAGAACGAATGGTGATGCCATGTAATGTGAGGAACAGTTAAAGCAAGAGGGGTGATGCCGTGGTACATAATGTACCATTCAGTGCCGATTATATTGATTATATGGTGAGGATGAGAGTAAATGTACGAAGGGTGATGCTGTGTAGTTTATATTGCTTTTATGGTGAGGATGAGAGTGTGAGCACGTGATTTTTGCCCTATACGAATTACTCCCATAAAATATCACAAAATAATTCTTTCCAATTTTTGCAATTTTATAGGAATTTTCGTAGAATTTT
>MU751412.1:7162-41611 GCA_026770625.1 Nicotiana glauca
GCATTTTTGTTGCACAGGTATACTTCATTTTAGCGGCCTACTGGGCACAGCAGCACAGACGATTCAGGGACTAGATGAGCTGCAAATTGCGAGGCGACCTGCAGCTAGTTTAGTTCCTTTCTGTACTTTGATTATTTATTTCCTGTCCATTGTATTCCGGACAGAGGTTGTATTTTATTTCATTATCAGTAGTCGCTCATGCACTTGTGACACCGGGTTTTGGGATGGTTTTCGGAAAGTTCGATTTAATTGTTATTGTTAATTTGAATTGAAGCAAAACCCTTTTATTTGTGAAAATGGAAGGAAAATTCTAGAATTGGATGTTTTTAAAAAGGATTTTTAAATCGGTAATCTAATTGGCTTGCCTGACAGCGGTGTCCGGCGCCACCACGACCCTTAGTAGATTTTGGATCATGACACTATCTACTGCATTATCGCGTGTACAGTTGCAGCCAGTCACTTTCTGCAGTTGCTTTCCAGCTGTATAGTTGACTTATACTTCTGTTAGAGAACCCTAAGGAACTAGGTCCCTATTGTGTTCCTCTTTGTACAATTGTGGACAGTCACTTTCTACAGTTGCGTTCCAGCTGTATAGTTGACTTATACTTCTTTTAGGGAACACCAAGGGATCGGGTCCCTAATCTGGTTCTTGTGAATCTAAAGGCACACTGCCCAAATTATCTTGAGTTGATTAACTTAAATGATTGTACCAGGCAAGCTTCAGGTCCTTTATCTGGTTCTATACAGAAAGTTTGTTAGATCATCAAAACATAGATTAAAATACCTTAATCCTATCAAAACGGGTACGAGAAAAAGAGGTCGAGACTTCATCTGGCACAATATCACATGCCGGTTTAGGGTTCCAAAAGAGATCGTGTGCGACAATGGATCGCAATTCATAGGTGCACAAATCACAGAATTTTTCCAAAGTTGGAAAATTAAAAGGATTACCTCGATAGCTTATCATCCAGTAGCCAACGGAAAAGTTGAATCAACAAATAAAGTTATTGTCAATAAGAAGAAAATACTAGAAGAATCAAAAGGCCGATGACCATAGGTACTACCTGGAGTCTTGTGGGCTTACCGAACAATGGCAAAAACAAGTACAGGAGAGACACCATTCTCACTTGTATACGGTGTTGAAGCCTTAATTCCATCTGAAATAGGGGAGCCAAGTACAAGATATACTCAAGTTACTAAATAATCAAATGAAGAAGAGATGCGGGTAAATTTGGATTTGCTTGAAGAAAGGAGGGAAACTGCCCTAATAAGATTGACAGTACAAAAACAAGTTATTTAGCGATATTACAATCGGAAATCTCGTCTTAGATACTTCAAAATTGGGAACTACGTACTCAAGAAAGTTTTCTAGTCTACAAGAGTAGCAAATGCGGGAAAGTTAAGTCTAAATTGGGAAAGGCCTTATAAGATTCGTGGTATCGCAGGAAAAGGTGCATCTGAGCTTGAAACCATGGATGGCAAGATTCTACCTTCAAGTTGGAATGTTGTTCATCTGAAGAAGTACTATTTTTAAGGGAAGGAAATACCAACGGTCAAGTATCCCCACTTATGATTTGTGTTTTTTGAATTGTTAAAATTATGCTAACAATTTTAGACGATATGCAAAAAGCTAGCTCACACCAAATGATGAATTTAGACCTGAAAGACACGCGGAAGAAACATAATTCCCGGTCTAGGGTTACAACTATTTTGATGGAAATGTAATGGGTTAAGCAATATTCATCTAAAATTATACCACCGAGTCTCGTATGTTTTTCCTTTTCAAGAAAGGACCTCATGGAAGAAATAATCAAGTGCTCGAGATTTCATACTTCAAAGCTCAAACAGTTGGGGGACTATATAGTATACATATAATATATTATAAGGAAGGGAAAGAAGGATGAAATAATTTTTCAAGCCAAGCCTAAAGTCTACTCAACAAATATCAAGTTCAGAGCAAAGTCACGAGCCAAAAACGCAGGCCTGATCCAAAACCTGTGATGAATACACTCGTGGATACAAATTTCAAAATCTCACGAATGTTTAGGTTAAAGGAAGTATTTAGCCATGGGTCATAAAGAAACCCTTGGATTTTTTTTATTTACAAATTTGTTGTAAAGAAAACAGTTGCGGAAGAGTTATAGAAGATATTTAAATACATGTAAGGTGTTATTGAAGCTTGAAAAAATTCGAATGAAAACTTTTATCAAAGTTATTCCAAGAAACATATGTGTTCCTATTTCTCCTTTCGTATGTTTGTACCATTATGAAGTTGAGACGTCTTCTACAGTAAGTGTTGTATATAAATGGGCCTTTTTTATAATTCATTCTTGATTCAAAAATTCATGAAATTAACTAAGCATTTTTAATAAATGCAAAAAGTTAATAGGGTAAAATAAAAACACATATATTAAATGAAAGCAAGACCCTAAACTTAAAAAAACAAGGAAAGGGCAAAATCATTAAAAGAGTATAACAGAAACTCAAATCAAAGGTATTATAAAAAGTTGAAGCAAAAAATTTATAATATTTAATTGAAACTAAGTATGACCTTAGTCCTAACTTAATTGTCATTATAAATCCCGAAAAGACTTGAGGATATGTTGTTATCAAAAATATTACCCCTAAACGGGACCAGAGGTAAAACTACCAAATGTTCCACCAACAAAAAAAAAAGTTAAACTTCACAAACAAACTTTCACTATGGAGCATGTTCTGAAGAATAATTCATGATGGTATCATCAGTCACAGAAGGCTTGATTTGATCAGAATGAGCTGGGACATCCACCGCATCAGAATAACTTCAACATTTTTGGGAGTGTCAGCCATGGGTGAAGAAAAACTTTGGCTTTGTTGAGTTTTTTCAATTGTCTCCTTAATCTTTACTAACTCATCGTCCAAGTTAAAACCTTCCCGGATTACCTCCATAAGAGTATCATGACGCGTGTTGAAAATGGCCCAACTTACTTCAACAGCAGCCTTGTCCTCAAGAGCCTCGTAGTCTCTTTCCCAACGATCAATCTCATTCTTGAGCTCCTCCCTCTTAGCTAAAACAACATCGTAATTTGTAAAGGGGCAAGTGAACTCTCTAGGAACTTAACCTTATCGGAGGACACTCGGAGATCTTTTTGTGTATGGGTGAGTGTTTGAACAAGCTCACCAGCATAAACCTCTTTTTATTCAACAGGGCCTTCAGACCTCTGATCTCTTCTGTAGCTTTGGAGAGTTGTTCAAAAAAAGACAACTCAAGAAGGTTCTTATCCTTGTCTGCCTGGTTGGAAGAAGCTTTCTTGACATCTAGCTCTGGTGCCATGACTCTTAGCTGCTGCTCCAAGGTACATTTGTTTTCTTCCAAAACTTCCATCTCAAGTTGAAGGCTTTCATATTGTTCTTTCCAATTATCTGCCCCAATCTGGTAATCATACATCAATTGCTCTGTATGAGAAACCCTTTTCATCATCTCCGTACCGATGAGATTGGTCTACAAAAAAAAGGATAAGAATCCTAGTAGAAGGAAAATGGTATAAGATATAAAATTTATATCTTCAATGATGATTGCACTATGTCATTCATCCAGGTTAAAGAACCTTGATTTTATAGCTTGGACTTCTCAACTGGACCAATCAAGGGTTTTAACCATACATAAGCCTGGCCTGACTTCTTCAGAAGATTACCATTGGCAGGAACTTCAATGGTAATTTGCTTCTTTTCCCTGCTTCCACTTGAAGAACCAATTTCAGTATGAGAAATATTGGTAGCAGGGACAGTAGACGAAGTCATAATGGCTTGAGGCAGAGTAGAAATAGCAGCAATAAGAATAGGCAAGTGGTGTTCCACTGGGACAGACACGGGAAAGGAGGCAAGAGGTACTTCCTCAGACACCAAGTCAAAGCCTTCATTATCCAGCAAAATCACAAGGTATCATGGGATTTTCTTCGTCAGAACTCACTAAAGTGGCTTCAACAGGCTCGGTCACGAGAATAGAACGAGGAGGAGGAGTAACTTCGTCATCTGAAATGACGCGTCTTCTAGCCCGCGGCTTTCTAACCAAAGAGCCTCCATCCCGCTCCTCTTAATCTTCAGAATCCTGGGGTCTGTTAGCTTTTCTTTTCGTTGAAAACTCTTGAGCCCTTGCCAAAGAAAGTGTAGAAGCTACGATTGATTCAACACTTATGCCACGAATAGGAAACCCTGATAAAAAGAAGAGTTAAATAAATTCTAATGAAAGAATGAATTAAAAAAATATAAGGGAAAGAATAAAAATTTTACCATGGGTCTTACCTTCCAACAAAACCTATTTGATAAGTACTTCCAAGATCTAACCTCCATCGGAACAATGGTCAATAATTTTTCTACCCAACCATAGAAATTAGGAATCTCTTCAACAGTTCCCATGGTTGCTGAAAAGGGAAAAGTGAAAGTCACAGAAAGTAGAAACACTTAAAAATTCAAAAAGAAAAGGGAGAAAGTTGTAAAGAAAAAATTTCACTTTTCAAGGAATGGCATTTTCTTCACCCACTAACCTTATCGTAGGAGCAGCAACAAACTGGGTGTAGCAACCACGATTTTTATTGTCCTTAGGGCTGACTAAAACTCTATTACTTCTCGCCACCAAAGTAAAAATCCCATGACGGAACAACTTAGAGGAGTAGAGATGGATTAGATGAAAAAAGGTGAAAGGCAATTGAGCCAAATTAGCCAAATACCTTAAACACGCAACAACCCTCCATACAATAAGGCCAATTTGTCCTAAACACCATTGAAGAGCGGCAGAATTCAATAATGAATGGATCAATAGGGGGTCTAAAGTCTAATGTAAAGGGGTACGTATACACGAAAGAAAAGCCAACCTTGAAAGAAGTGATCCTTTGATTTACATTAGGGATCAAAATTAGGAAATCGAACTTCCAATGACAATCTCTACAAACAACAGAGATCAAACCTTCAATAATCTGTGAAGGGTAAACATCGGCACGATCATGAGAGGACATAGAAGAAACTTGGTTTCTAATCGATTCTCTATCAGTATAAAAAGGAAGTTCAGAAGGGATGATCTCGTCTACTATAGGTTCACGGACTGGCTCATTGGAATCTTTACTTCTGGCAGAAGACCTATGTGGAAGAGACGCCCTAGTTCTAGAAGATGAAGGAGGAGTGGAACTAGGTTGAGAAAAAGAAGAACCTCGAATTGAAACTGAGCCTAGACTTCGCAATCTACCCCATATCCTTCTTCTAGTAGGAGCAAGAGGAAGTTCATTTACGATAAGAACTTTTTGAGGATCAGGGTTTGAATAATACATAGCTGTATGAAGAAGAAGAGAAGATTGAATGGTCAAAGATGGAAAATTTTACCATGGAAGAAAAGACAAAGAGTATATTTCTACTAGAAAGCAATCGTCAAACTAAAAGGTAATGATGGAAGCGCCATAATGAAAACTATCACTTTGCGATTGATGCAACTATAAAAAAGCCCTAAAAAGATGCTAATGAACTGCAGAACCAATCAAAAGCCACCACGTGTCATATGCATTAAATGAAAGAACATACGAAGCGCCAGTTCTAGAAAAGGTATGATGATATGTGGAAATGGCGGCAAAAATTCCCGCTTTAATGAGATTCACTTTCCAAATATTCAATCACTGAATAAATGGCATGTGCGGGGACTATCTGTATTGGGGAAAATTAAGTTAACATTTGGAAGTAGTCAAGACACGTGGATTAATAAATGACAGCCGGCAAAGAGTGTGCAAAAATATGCGGGTCTTAAAAGGTACGAGCAAAGGTTTAAGAAAATAAGAAGGAACGGTTACTCAGATCTCTTGATAGTTTGAAGAGACATCAATGGAATGAATCAAGACAGCAAAAAGTACAGATACGTAACATCTGCAATTAATGAGCATAAATTATGTGGAGCGTTATAGAATCTTCACGAAACAGTTACGATTGCCAATTATAATATTTCACTAATGATATTAATTGCTCATAACGGCTCTATTATGAGAGTAAAGAAACGTAGTACTTAGAAATAGCTATAAAAGAAGAGAAATAACACTTGCAATAGACATACTGATGATTATTGGAATATAATGATTTACATTGCTTTAATTTGCTTACTCGATTACTTCTTAGTCCAATTTTTTCTTCTCTTGTTACATAATTTTTCCTTATTCGATTATCAGAAACCCTAAATATTCTAAAATCACGCTTTGACCGAAATTCCTATTATTTGGTTGAACAGATCCCGAAACTAGCTTTTTATGCCTCCAATAGATTCCTTGTGAAATTCTGGTCAAGTTAGTCGTTTGAATCACTCAATTTGACCTTATAATGAAGTAGATATTTTGGTTTCAATATTTGCAAATAGTGCAAATTTTTAGATACGCCGTCAGTGGCAATTTTGTAATTAATCTGAAAAATCTAGCAACCTTATTCTTAGTAAAATGACCATAAAATCCTCATATGATGTCTAAATTCGACGATTCTTTTGTTTACTGGTCTATAATTACGATACGGATATATTGCTTCAATAAAAAAAATCGGAGCTCATTTGTTCAATATGATATCATTTATGCTTGAAGAAACGGTGTCGAAACATAAGAAAAATGAGCGCAACACAACCCAAACCTATTTGAAACTCAGCCGAGGCCCTCGGGACCTCAACCAATAATTCCAACAAGTCATATATCACTACCTGAACTTAGTCGAACCTCTGGAACACCAAAACGACACCAAAACACCAAATCAACCTCGAATTCAAGCCTAAGAACTTCTAAACTTCCAAAATTCGCCTCCGATACCGAAACCTATCAAACCATGTTCGAATGACCTCAAATTTTTCACACACGTCACAAATGACACTACGAACCTACTCCAACTTCCGGAATTCCATTCCGACCCTGATACCTAAGTTTCCACTACCGATCAAAATCGCCAAATTTTTAACTTTCGCCAATTCAAGCATAATTTTACCACGGACCTCCAAATTACATGTCGTACACACTCCTGAGTCTAAAATCACCCAGCGAAGCTAACCGAATCATAAAAATCCAAAACCGAATTCGTTTACCCATAAGTCAACTTCCAGATGACGTTTCTAACTAAGAGATTCATTTCACTCCAAAACTATTTCGAACCCAGACCTTCCAACTCGATTCAACTCAACATAGCTGAACAACACACAAAGAAGCATAAATGGGAGAAACAGGGCTATAACTCTCAAAGCGAACGACAGGATCGTTACACAAGCTGATAAAAATTTTAAGGAACATAATTTCGTTTTCACAGAAAAAGTATTGATAGTGAAAGAAATTTAAAAAATAAAATAGAGCAAAATCAGTTATAGTATGTTCAAAATACAAACCTGAAGTAACAAGAATATAACAACATAAGAAAAAAAAAGGTATTAAAAATGTTATCGTTATTAAATTTCTCTCTTTTCATAATTATTTCAATGAATGATAATTTCCTATATTTATGTTATCTCTTATAAAGTATTAGCTCTAATATTAGTTATTTCTTTAAAGATTTTATATCATTTATTTATCGAGCTAACTAGCTAAATGAGAACAATGTTCATCTTATTTAAGAACTTATATTTTTTCCCTTAGTTTTTGTTCAATAACTATACTATATAAAAGTACAAAGTTCCTTGATAAATGGTCGTTCGTCTTTTTTATCTTTTAGAAAAAAAATTACATTAGACAAAACAACCATTTAGTTATTTTTTTAATATTTAGGACTTCAAATTAATTAATATATTATTCAGTTATCTTCCTAATATTTATAATTTGGGATCAATTAATATGTTTCTTTTTTATTTAGTTTAGGAATTTTAGGAATGCATTTCTACCTTATTTACGTAGTAGTTTTAAGAATATTTTTATACATAAAAACTCTTGAATTATTTCTTTATATATCCAACACTTTATATAAAAGCACGAACTATTCCAACATAGACTAATTCACTGTTGGATTTTACGACTTTGAAATCAACTTAGACATAATTCTATAAGTTAATTTTTAGGATTTTAATTATAAATCATTTCATTAAGCAAAAGCTACATTTTTTTTATATATAAATTGCTATTTTTCCAATTTTTTTTTATATTAGTATATTTATCAATTGACTCGACACACACGTGCAACACACGTACACTAAAACTAGTACTATATTAAAAGTACGCCCCTTAGTGAAATATCGTTCGCCTTTTTTTCCTTCAAAAATAGGGTTCACACCGGATAAAATAGTCATTTAATTAATTTCCTAATATTTAGGAACTATAAATTCGTTGAAAATTGGTTGTTCAATTATTCTTTATTTAAACTAGGTACCTAAAATTGAGGACTTTAAAATTGATTAAATTTTAACTTAAATATAGGTTTAAAAGTCAATTATTTGGTATATTAATACAAAATTTAAAAAGTTTGTTTGAAGTAGTTTTTACATGGCATTTGGAGAGTGAAATCCTACTGGTACTCAAATTGTATTTATTGGTGAACAAATTTTTTAACATTAATGAGTAATCTTTTGAAGAGCAATTTTACTTTATTTAGTAAGCAAACAAATTAATTTAATTTATTTTAATTATGTGATAAATAATGTGAGACTAAAATTAAAAACTACTAAATATAAAGAAAAAATAATATTTCACTTTTCTTTTAATGTTGTCTTCTTCAATCAATCTAGACTATTATAAAAGCCAGAAACTTCAACGTGAAATTGATCAACTTTGTTATTATTTAAAAATAAATATTGGAAAAAATTATTATTTATTAATATTTTTTTATATTTGGGATGTTGAAATTAACTAAAGTTTTGACTATTACATTTTTCTTATTTGAACTATATAAGAACTCCTAATATGTAGGAATGTAATCCCATTACAATTACTTATATAAATCGAGTAAGTTAATTTTCACAAGAACTCATAATTTTAGGAATTCACACAGAACAATAATAATCCATATGATATTAGAAGTGTTTTACTTCAAGATATCAAGAGACGAAATTTAAAAAAAATTGTACATAAATCATACTCAGGAGCTCACGATTATTTTCAAATTGCTAAAATTTTAAAGATCTAAGGTTGGTGATGCTCAAAATATTAGCTATTTCAATCAATTCTTGTTTTTAAAAAATACTAATTAAATATTTTTCAAAAGTGTTGTCATGAGTTTTGTAGTTTCTCCTTACCCATCACTCTTGAGCTAAAGGAAATAATAACATCTTAGTAGCATGTACAAGCTCTTTATCATGATAATGACCGAAAACCTGATTATACCCTTAACGAAAGTTCAAATAATAAGGTATTTGTAGAGTAGAGATCTTACACTATCGAGTTAGATAAATGTAATTACAATTCATCTTTTTTTAGGATTTTAGATTTTTCATATTTTTTATTTAATAATCCAGACATATTTGTCAATACAATATGTATGTAGTTTTTATAAAATTTAGATTCGTTGATATGAGATATGTCACGACCCAAAATCCACTAAGGGTCGTGGTGGCGCCGGACACCTCTGTCAGGCAAGCCAACTAAATTACCAATTAAATTCTCTTTTAATACCTTTGAAAATCTAGGATTTTTCCTTCCATTTTTCATGATTAAAAACAATCTTTACTACAATTCAAATTAAACAATAAATGATTAGTACGAATCTTTCGAAAACCATCCCAGAACCCGGTGTCACAAGTGCATGAGCAACTACTGATAAGAAAAATAAAATACAACATCTGTCTGAAATACAATGGACAGGGAATAATATACAAATGCTGCAAAGAACTACACTGACTGCGGATCGTCTCGAACAATGCAGCTTACCTAGTCTCGGGATCATCCGTGCTGCTACGCCCAGTAGGCTGCTAGAGGTATATATACCTGTGCAACAAAAATACACAGAAGTGTAGTATGAGTACGTAATCAACGTGTACTCAATGAGTATCCCGCCTAATCTCGAACAAGTAGAGACGAGATGGCCAACTCCGACACTCACTAGGGGTCAATTAACAATATTCTAGAAATGCGAGGAAAATCATGGATTTATATAGTAGTTCAAATTCGCAAAGCCAGAAAACAGGTAAACACCTTCAACAATTAAGCAAGGGCTTCTAAGGTTTATTCTTTATTATCTTATCAATTTATATTAAGCCACAAAGGGCCAAATCCACATTTAAAATTCTCAAGCGACAAATAACATGCGAAAATCACACCGAGGCGACGGCCCGATCCAACTGGAATGTAAAATGTGCACTGCCGAGGGTCGAGCGGCCCGAACCATAGATGCATCTATTTAAATCTGCCGAGGCGTTCGGCCTGTTCCATAAATAAATACATACCCTGCTCACGAATCATGCATGTGACGCAGGTACACATAAAATACATGCTCAAGTAGCCAATTAAGAATTCATTGGGGATATTTATCCGAATAAAACAATTTCTCCTTTTTAACGATTCAGAAAAATAATGTTTAATCTCTTTTTAAATTCATTTACTAATCCAAGGTGATTTAAACAATTCGAGCTATCAATGGGTTCATAAATAATTCAAGTATAACATGCTCATGGGTCCTAACTACCCCGACAATAGCATAATAGTAGCTATGCACGGACTCTCGCCACCTCGTGCGTACGTAGCCCCCCCCCACATATAGGAGCACATAATCGATAATTTTACCTATGGGGATAATTCCCTCTTACAAGGTTAGAAAGGAGACTCATCTTGCTCCGAAGACTCATAACTGTCAATCTACATTTTTCCGAAGGCTTGAACAGACGCACAATGCACTAAAACTAGCCAATTAACGACAAACTAATGAGAACATGCTGAAATACTTGTTAACAATTCAAATTATACAAATTTCCAACTCCGCTTAGTGAAATGACCAAAATGCCCTCGGGCCCACGTGCTCGAATTCCAAAATTTCTCGAAGATAAGGTTTACCCATGAACTCACGAGCTCAAATATATGGTTTTCTCTTAATTCCATACTCAAAATCTTGGCTAAATTCCAAGAATATAGATTTTTTCTAGGTTTTCCTCTAAAACCTCAATTTTATACAATTTTTCATGCCCAAATCCTTACAAAATTGATGTATTTAACTCAAAATAGGTGGAAATAACTTACCTTAATATTGATGACGAAAATCCTCTCTTGAAGCTCTCCAAAATTGCCCATACCAAGTGGAAAATGGGAGAGAAATGACCATCTCCCGATTTAAAATAACCTTCTGCCTCCAGGTACTTTCTCTTCTGCAGAAATATATCCGCTTCCGCAGTCCCGCTTTTGCGGAAAATATTCTGCTTCTGCGGTCCCTGGGCTCCAGCCCAATTTTGCTTCTGCGGATGTCCAGCCGCTTCAGCGGTTCCGCTTTTGCGAGAAACCAGCCGCTTCTGCGGCTTCCGCTGGGCCTCCTATTTTCGCTTCTGCGATTAGCCCACCGCTTTGGAGGATCCGCTTCTACGGATTCATGAACGCATAAGCGGTCCATGCTCCCTTCTCCCCAACCACTTTTGCGGCTCCTTTTTCGCTTCTGCGGGGCCATTTATGCGGTCTCAATTCCGCAGAAGCGGAAATACCAGCAACCAGCAACTTCAGCTTTCCAAAATTCCATTTTCGATCCGTTAACCACCCGGAATCCACCCGAGGCCCCCGGGACCTCAACCAAACCTACCAATCAATCCCCAAAATACGTTACGGACTTTATCGAGGCTTCGAATCATAACAAACAACGCTAAAACCATGAATTACACCCCGATTCAAGCTTTATGAACTTTGAACTTTCCAACTTCTATTTCCGATGTTTAAACCTATCAAATCACGTCCGATTGACCTCAAATTTTGCACACAAGTCATATTTGACATTACTGACCTAGTCCAAATTTCGGAATCAGATTCCAACCCTGATATCAAAAAGTTCACTTCCGGTCAAACTTCTCAAAAACCTTCAAATTTCTATCTTTAGCCAAATGGCTTCAAAATGACCTACGGACCTCCGAATTCACTTTCGATCGCGCTCCCAACTCCAGAACCACCATACGGAGCTACTCCCAGTCTCGAAATTCCAAACGGACATCGGTAACACTAAAATGCACTTCAAACCAAACTTATAAAATTTCTTCTAAAATGCTAACTTCCATAATAAGCGCCAAAACACTCCAGGGTTGTCCAAAAACCCGATCCGGGCATACGCCCAAGTCCAAAATCATCATATGAACCTGTTGGAACCTTCGGATCTCGATTCCGAGGTCGTTTACTCAAAATTCCACTCCTAGTTCATTTTTTCAACTTTAGGCTCCTGAAATAGGAATTCTCTTCCCAAGTCAACTCCGAATTTCCCGAAACTCAGTTCCGACAGCGCGTGAATGTCAAAATGCCTGAAATCAAGCTGCTCATGGCCTCGGACTGCTGAACGATACGCTAGGACTCAAAATGACCGGTCGGGTCATTACATTCTCTCCCACTTAAACATACGTTCGAGGAGTAGTCTAAAATCGCTGTTTAGCTCCTCATGCACCTTCCTATGCTATCACAACTCAGTTGAGCACATAGCTCGATAAATTCTTAAGATATTTCCTTTTATTCAACAAATAAGCCTTAGAGCCCAATTCCAACATTCGGAATTTCTATGCCATGCCTGTTTCCAACATACGGCCACCATATCAATCACTGCACGTTGTACTCAAACATAACTGCATAACTTTGCTGGATTCTTACTTTGCAACACGTAGTCCACAGGACCACAATAATATTTTCTGATCCACTTAGCCAAAAATTCAACGAATCAGATGCTCCCATTGAACCTCATGACACGCAATTCTTACTCTAACTCCTACAATACCGCCACGACGGATGAGATGTGCCAAAATTTATAACCAATTACCGAGTCAACAAATCATTAGATCCATACCCCTATCAAAACCATTACCTCATACAGGACCAAATAATGGCATTATCTCTATAATACACTTCATATAATCAAATTGCACTGGTCCTAAACCCAATAATCTTGTCTCACCCAGTATGAACTGCTCAAGCAATAAGCCACTCCGAATGCGATCAAAAGTCTCATATGACGCCGTAAATTGCTAATAGGCCACCAATCCGAACACAACACAAATAGGAAATCAAACTCTGGAAGGAATTACCTAACCCCCGCACTAGTGCGGACTTTCCTTAGAAGATAGGAAGCGAAACACACAAAAATAACATATAGAAAACCAGACTCGACATCACACTATTGCGGCGCGCAACCCGATCCAAATAACATACCCATAGTCGCGTGCCACCCGATCCAAATAACATACTCATGGCGGCGTGCCACCCGATCCACACATAGATCTTACATAAGGAGATTGCACTTCGAGCTAAATCTGCTCATTACAATTAAAATATCGAATTTCGATCGCAAGCACGTTAAGTGCATAATACCATCCCTGAGAAAACACATAGCGTTATAGGTTACAAAACTCAAGCACAACTGAGGTGCAGTACAAGATCTGTATCTCAAGAGCCATTTTGCTCATAATACGACATTCCCACGTGGGTCCTCAACACATACACAATTTCTCAGGCCGGCTCACAACTCACACGGCACAATGTATCACTTCATGAAATATCTGACAACGAGATGACACCCTGACTACTCCATAAGGAGCGCATTACTGAAATGAACACAACTGGCCTGTCATACAGCCCATATTCACATTTAAACCCATCTACCGACCTCAAGTTGATCCTGATCACATCAAATTAAGCCAATAACCTTTTAAAGGTCCATACTAATTTCCTTCTTCTCATAACACACAAGAACAACCGTCATAACCGGAGCAAACCTCCTCGGTTCATAACCTAATAAACAAAGTGCCCTCCAGGCATAAATTCTCAAAGCAATGATATTACCCAAATTCCTCATACTTGATTTAAATCTTTAGTCAAACAAGTGGCTACATGCCACACTGGTATAATCTTCCCGTGGAACACGTTCCCACAATCTTCCGAAATAAATAACGGGTCCGCACATCAAAACCATCGCCCGCACTAACGCTGAAGAGTGGTTAAGAATCCTTAACCAGGATGCAAAGCCTCTTTCACAACACATCGATCTCAGGTGATGTTGAAGACAATACCAATTTACTTAATCATTCAACCCTTTTCTTGCTCATCCAAGCCCGTGACATCCTTGTCAACACCGAACCGCAACCTTGACCCTCACTTCAAATTTCCATATCTCTCATCGCACCCAACGTGTCAATATACGATAGAACATGATTTTCATTATAACTCGAAAATCATTAATATTTTAACACTTCATCGTATACGAACTTTTCGCTTAACTCACTTCAGGAGATTCATAGAAACACACAAGTAAATTCCCATAACCGTAGGATATGCAAATCTCTAAGTAGTGGCTCAAGCCACCATATTCCTTTCGGAATCCGCTTCCACTTAACAAGTCATAACAGAAGAATGCTTATGAATAACAGCAATTACAGCGGCCGACAAACCTCACACGTACCGCTACAAATCGTACGCATAACTCGATCACGGTGAATGAACTGATCACAGACCCCAACATGCCAAATTCAACTATGGCTAATCAATCCACCTTCTTCCAATTCATCCTTGCTTGCATTAGAAATAAGACTAACTCCATTCAACACATAATATACTCCATCTACACTCACCCCGAGCGATCTTGAATCACGAAACCATGATGTCTCAAATCCCACGAACTATTTCATATTTTTTTCAGATGCTACACCACAAGTCGAAATATCATAGAACATTCTGGGCACCTTCTCATAAGCTGCTACAAAGCTTGATTCTTAATTGTACTCATAGGCTCGAAATTATTGGGCACCACACTTTAACTTCTGAATTCACTAGGACCATTATTGAGAGCCACCCGCTCTGACTCGATCCCGAATATAATTCACTCCATAAATTTTATAACACACGAATACCCTCTCGACGAAGCACCCGGCAAAATCACTTCCTTTGAAACCTTTATGTATACTAGGCATAAATCCCAAATCCTTCCTCAAGTCTAATCATGAGCCAAGAAGGCCAACTATATCATGCATTCAACAATTCATCTACTCAATTTACCACTTATGGTCCTTTTCCCATAGCTGGAATAACCCACCAATATGCAAATAACCAGAAACCTCACGAGTAGTTAACCATGAAACCCAATCTTAGGCGGTGGGACTCTCCCACTTAGCTTAAAACTATTATTTCGCAACTCTTGAATTCACCGGGATTCCTTAATCTCTTATTGACATAACCTTGCACAATCAACCGCCAGCATTCTCGATCGCTTACCGTAGGACCCAATTTGATACTCTAAATCATTAACAACATTCACACAATAGTTCCCTTTGCTGCATAACCCGTATAACTCTTCGCAGAAGCCTCGCCAACCACACGACCGCTAAACTGCTCACAGGGAATAACCCTCATGAGTCCAAGCTCACTCCCTAGCTGTACCAGTCCATTTACCCCTCATGGACACCTATTAAATGCGCGACAACATCATTTCACTTCAAAGTCATGCTACATCTTTCTTCATTTCAATCAGCTCCTTTCCGTCATACCAAATCTCCTGCCGCATAACAACACCATGCTTCGAATTAAATCTACAAACTTCCATTTCCCATCGCTAAAATCCCATATCCTTCCAAACTATCCTTAGGCATGAAGTCATCCTACTACTAGGCCCTATACAGCCCTGCCACTCTCCTACTTTGGGCAAACTCATTCTTTTAATCAACTGTTCGGCCTGCGCCCCCTAAGCCTGGCCCTTTAATAGTTTAAAACTCTGCCTGACACTTCCCACATGTCTTTCTCATCTCGTGCTGCTCAGTTGCTGCCTTAATAAAATTCATCTTCATAGAACTTGAACCCACAAATCGCTACTGACTTAAACCCTTCCGAAGGTCATCTTTATCGAACTATCAACATTTACAATACTGATTCAATCCAAAACCACCACACCCTGCGATATCTGATAGTCATATCCCCAATACTATTTTGCAATATCTTGCCCCAAAGGAAAATTGTAGCAGATCATAACACTGACAAACTTAAAGTGTTCAATTAGGACAGCAGCACCCTCATATAGAGGAGAACTCCACCATGCTTGCAATTACCACGTTTCACTACTCCCACCAGCCCACATCTGACCATCCTTAGTTCGATTGACTTTCCCTGCCGGGAATAAAATACTGAATCCCTTTGATTACATACTGAGTAAACCTCCCTTCAATTCATTCACTGCCTCGACACGTGGGCAACCACCATACCATCACAACAACACTGCGAAATAATCGCTCATAAGCATTATGGCAACCTGTACCTAGCCTTAAGGCTCTTAGAAGTTCTATTACTGAGCTGAAACAATAGAATATCCCTCCATATGTGACTATAATAGTCCAATCAACTATACCGGGAAAATAATCCCGTACCACATTTGTAGTGCCATTACAATCCTTCAATTTTTTTTTGATTTATAACAAGCGCTCGCATCGCTTAAGATTGAGCAGGAAGGAATCAAGGGCATAAGCCTCAAAGGAATCAAATCGCACGATAAAGAAATCAAGAAGGGAAGTACTCCTAACAGCCTTGTAGCCTCCCGAGGATAAGTATAGACGTTTTCAAACGATCCGCGAGACTCTACTAGACTTGCTCATGACTCGTGAGATCGACGGGAATCTAGTGCTCTGATACCATATTGTCATGACCCAAAATCCACTAAGGGTCGTGGTGGCGCTGGACACCTCTGTCAGGCAATCCAACTAAATTACCAATTAAATTCTCTTTTAATACCTTTGAAAATCTAGGATTTTTCCTTCCATTTTTCATGATTAAAAACAATCTTTACTACAATTCAAATTAAACAATAAATGATTAGTGCGAATCTTTCGAAAACCATCCCAAAACCTGGTAGTCACAAGTGCATGAGCAACTACTGATAAGGAAAATAAAATACAACATCTGTCCGAAATACAATGGATAGGGAATAATATACAAATGCTGAAATGAACTACACTGGCTGCGGGTTGTCTCGAACGATGCAGCTCACTTAGTTCCGGAGTCATCCGTGCTGCTATGCCCAGTAGGCTGCTAGAGGTATATATACTTATGCAACAAAAATGCACAGAAGTGTAGTATGAGTACGTAATCAACGTGTACTCAATGAGTATCCCGCCTAATCTCGAAGAAGTAGAGACGATATGGCCAACTCCGACACTCACTAGGGGTCAATTAACAATATTCTAGAAATTCGAGGAAAATCATGGATTTATATAGTAGTTCAAATTCGCGAAGCCAGAAAACAGGTAAACACCTTCAACAATTAAGAAAGGGTTTCCAAGGTTTATTCTTTATTATCTTATGCAACGCAGGTACACATAAAATACATGAAATGCAGGTACACATAAAATACATGCTCAAGTATCCAATTAAGAATTCATCGGGGGTATTTATCCAAATAAGACAATTTCTCCTTTTTAACAATTCAGGAAAACAATGTTTAATCTCTTTTTAAATTCATTTACTAATCCAAGGTGATTTAAACAATTCGACCTATCAATGGGTTCATAAATAATCCAAGTATAACATGTTCATTGGTCCTAACTACCCGGACAATAGCATAATAGTAGCTACGCACGGACTCTCATCACCTCGTGCTTACATAGCCCCCCCCCCACACACATATAGGAGCACATAATCGATTATTTCACCTATGGGGACAATTCCCTCTTACAAGGTTAGAAAGGAGACTCACCTCGCTCCGAAGACTAATAACCGGCAATCTACATTCTTCTGAAGGCTTGAACCGATGCACAATGCACCAAAACTAGCCAATTAACAACAAACTAATGAGAACATGCTCAGATACTTGTTAACAATTCAAATTATACAAATTCCCAACTCCGCTTAGTGAAATGACCAAAATTCCCTCGGACCCACGTGCCCGAATTCCAAAATTTCTTGAAGATAAGGTTTACCCATGAACTCACGAGCTCAAATATATGATTTTCTCTTAATTCCATACTCAAAATCGTGGCTAAATTCCAATAATATAATTTTTTTCTAGGTTTTCCTCTAAAACCTCAATTTTATAAAATTTTTCATGCCCAAATCCTTACAGAATTGATGTATTTAACTCAAAATAGGTGGAAATAACTTACCTTAACATTGATGACGAAAATCCCCTCTTGAAGCTCTCCAAAATTGCCCATACCAAGTGGAAAATGGGAGAGAAATGACCATCTCCCGATTTAAAATAACCTTCTGCCTCCAGGTACTTTCTCTTCTGCGGAAATATATCCGCTTCTGCAGTCCCGCTTTTGCGGAAAATATTCCACTTCTGCGGTCCCTGGGCTCCAGCCCAATTTTGCTTCTGCGGACGTCCAACCGCTTCAGCGGTTCTACTTTTGCAAGAAACTAGCCGCTTCTGCGTCTTCCACTGGGCCTCCCATTTTTGCTTCTGCGATTAGCACACTGCTTTTGCGGATCCGCTTCTGTGGATTCATGAATGCATAAGTGGTCCATGCTCCCTTATCCCCAACCGCTTCTATGGTTCCTTTCCCGCTTTTGCGGGGCTGCTTCTGTGGTCCCTATTCCGCAGATGCGGAAATACCAGCAACTTCAGCCTTCCATAATTCCATTTTCGATCCGTTAACCACCCGAAATCCAACCGAGGCCCCCGGGACCTCAACTACCAACCAATCCCCAAAATACATTACAGACTTGATCGAGGCCTCAAATCATAACAAACAACGCTAAAACCATGAATTACACCCCGATTCAAGCTTTATGAACTTTGAACTTTCCAACTTCTATTTCCGATGTTTAAACCTATCAAATCACGTCCGATTGACCTCAAGTTTTTCACACAAGTCATATTTGACATTACGAACCTACTCTAACTTTCAGAATCGGATTCCGACCCCGATATCAAAAAGTCCACTTTCAGTCAAACTTCTCAAAAACCTTCAAATTTCTATCTTTAGCCAAATGGCTTCAAATTGACCTACAGACCTCCGAATTCACTTTCGATCGTGCTCCCAACTCCAGAATCACCATATGGAGCTACTCCGAGTCTTAGAATTCCAAACGGACATCGATAACACTAAAATGCACTTCAAACCAAACTTATGAAATTTCTTCTAAAATGCTAAACAGTTGATTTTTTTTACTTTGGTCAACGTTTTAGGTAAATGGACTCGGATCCATGTTCTAACAATCTCGGTGGGTCTGTAGTAAAATATGGGACCTGGGCATATACACAGAATCGAATTCCGAGGTCCCTAGCCCGAGAAATATTTTGATGAAAATTGTAAGTGTGAAATTTTAAAGGTTTTAAAAAATTTGGTTGATATTTGATCTTGTTGGTACCGGGTCCGTAGTTTGGTTCCAGAGCCCGGTACAGGCCCATTATGATTTTTATACCTTACCTGTAAAAATTGGTGAGAAACGGAACTGATTAGACGTGATTCGGATCTTTAGTTGAGAAAATAGAGGTTTTGAAACTTTCTTGAAAATTTCATGCAATTTGGTGCTAAATTCGTAATTTTAGATGTTATTTTGGTGATTTGATCGCACAAGCAAGTTCGTATGATATTTTAAGGTTGTGTGCATGTTTGGTTTGGAGAACCGAGGGCTCGAAAGTTTCGGATAGGCTACAAAGTGAGTTGGACTTAAGAAATTTTGCTGGTATGCTTCAGGTCTTGCGAAGTCTGGCTCTCGCATTTGTGAAGAAGTTCCTCATTTGCGATCAGAAGGGCTAGGAGGGGACCTTCGCAAATTGTGAGGCTTAGGATTGCAATTGCGATAAGCACAGGCCATATTTGCGATGGTAGCAGGCCCGGGACATTCTTCGCATTTGAGAAGTGCCGTTCGCATTTGTGAGGTTTGCATTTGCGAACCCCTGATCGCAAATGTGATAACTACAACTGTTCTAAAATGATTTTGGACGGGATCTTTCATTCATTCTCCCATTTTTCAAAACCTAAACCTCAAGAGGCGATTTTTCAAAGACCATTTCTTCCCCAAATCATAGGTAAGTAAATCTTTGCTCATTTCTTTCAATCTTTCACTTCTTTTAACATGGTTTTAACCTAGAATCTAGGGTTTTCATGGTGGAATTCAAAATTTTTGGGTAGAAATTAGGGATTTCAAAATTTTGGGATTTAGACCTCAAATTAAGGTCAGATTCCAAAACCTATTATATATTCGGGCTCGGGGGTGAATGGGTAATCGAATTCCAGTTTGAATTTTGGGTTTTAACCAAATGGGCATAGGGTCGGTTTTTGACTTTTTGGAGAAAATGTTGGGAAACTTATAATTATGTATTGGAATTGATTTCTTTAGCGATAATTGATGTTGCTCGGGGGTGAATGGGTAATCGGATTCCAGTCTGAATTTTGGGTTTTAACCAAATGGGCATAGGGTCGGTTTTTGACTTTTTGGAGAAAATGTTGGGAAACTTATAATTATGTATTGGAATTGATTTCTTTAGCGATAATTGATGTTGTTAAGTTAATTATGACTAGATATGAGTGTTTTGGAGGTATAAACTAAGGGAAAAGCGGCAATTGAGCGTTGAGTTGGCGGTTGGATTGAGGTAAGTATTGTATCTAACTTTGACTTGAGGGATTAGAGACCCGACTTATTTGCTATGTGAAAATCCATGTATGTGGTGTTTAGGTGAGGTGTCGAGTACCTATGCTCCGCTACATTATCCGTTTAGCCTGTTTCTTTTTTTGTTCCTAATGTATTGTCTTCCTGTCTTAACTGCTACATGCTTATTAGTGCTTCCATGTCTAATTGCTTCTTAGTAGATGTTGTTTTCTTATTTGAAATTATTAATTATTCTGTAGTTTCACTATATTACATAATTGGCTTAAGTTGGTTTATCAGTATTTCATGGTATATCTTGGTTAGTCTCGCTGTGTAGTATTAATTGAGTGAAGCTTCATAATTGTATAGCCTTCTGTTTGCTTTGGGTTGAGGCTTAAATATTGTGGAGGGCTTTGAGCTAAATTGTGAAATTCTTGTTCTTATTGTGTGATTGGTACTAATATGGTGGGATCGGGTTGCACGCAGCACCAGGAGGAATAAGGGTGATATATTGAGGAGGAATAAGGGTGAAATGTAATTGTCTGGTGGGATCGGGTTGCGTGTTGCAACATGAGGAATAAGGGTGATATATTGAGGAGTAATAAAGGTGGATTGTTATTTTATGGTGGGATCGAGTTGCGCGACGCAACAGGAATAATAAGGGTGGATTGATACAGAGTAATAAGGGTGAATGCTCATATTGTTACAGATTATATGGTGGGATCGGGATGCGTGCCGCATCACTTTGTTGTTTATGCATTCCTCTTCTGCTGTGAATTTATTTTGTAGTTTTTGTAACTCACTTAAGGATTGGTTATAGTTAGAGTTCTGTATTTATTTTTGTTGCAAGTCACTGTTTCATTTTGTCCCGTACTTCCTTTTCGCTTTATTATATAACGTATGCGGGCTATATTGTAAATGCCCCGTCGTAGCCTCATCACTACCTCGACGAGGTTAGGCTCGGCTCTGCACTTTCTGTGCAGATTTTGAAGCTGGTAGTGGCTGATCGAGAGGTCAGTTGCAGATATTACATCCCGGAGACCCAAGGTAGTCTTGCTGGCGTTTACAGGCCCTGGCGTCCCCTTCTATATTTCTACATTCCTATTTTCTTTTCTTTCGATATCGATGTAGTTTCTTTCATACCAGTATTTGCAGTAATTCGTAGTGTGTTCGTAGGTTGTGACACCAGAATCTGGGTGATATTAATAATAGCTACGATGTTGTTGTAACGACCCCACCAGTCGTTTTGAGCTTTAGCGCATTCTACGCCGGTTTGAGGCCATGAGCAGCTTCACTTCAGTCATTATGACTTGTACGTATGGTCGGAATTGAATTTTGGGAAGTTCGGAGTTGATTTTGAAAGAAAATTCTCAATTTGGAAGCTTTTAGGTAAAGAATGGACTAAGATTAGATTTTTAAGTAAACGACCTCAGAATTGGGATTCAAAGGTTCCAACAAGTTTGTACGATGATTTCAGACTTGGGCGTATGTCCAGATCAGGTTTTGGAAGGCCCGAGAACATTTCAGCACCTATTGTGGAAGTAGGCATTTTTGAAAGAATTTCATAAGTTTGGGTTAAAGTGCATTTTAGTGTTATCGATGTCTATTTGGGATTCCAACTCTGGGATAGCTTCGTATGGTGATTCTGGTATTGGGAGCACGATCGGAAGTGAATTCGGAGGTCCGTGGGTCATTTTGGAGCCATTTGGCTAAAGATAGAAATTTGAAGGTTTTTGAGGAGTTTGACCGGAAGCGGACTTTTTAATAATGGGATCGGATTCCGATTCCGGAAGTTGGAGTAGGTCCGTAATGTCGAATATGACTTGTGTGCAAAATTTGAGGTCAATCGGACGTGATTTGATAGGTTTCGGCATCAAATATAGAAGTTTAAAATTCTAAAGTTCATTAAGCTTGAATTGGAGTGCGATTCATGGTTTTAGCGTTTGCTGTGATTTGAGGCCTCGACTAAGTTCGTGATATGTTTTGAGACTTGTTGGTATGTTTGGACAGGGCCCGGTGGGCTTGGGTGAGTTTCGGGGTGGTTTCGGATCATTTTTAGACCATTTTAGCTGTTGGTTTTTGGCTACAGCAGTATGCAACACGATAGCGGGGAATCGGTCATGATTGCGATGAGAAAAATAGGAGAAAATGGCCAGTGATTCGCGATCGCATAGAGGAATGTTTCTGCTGCACTGACCCGATTTGGAAGCTTGTATCTCGCAATCTATGAGGAATTTAGAGATGATCCAAAAATAAAACTTGTAGCCCTTTGTGCCTAGTTTTCAAAAAAAAAAAAACATTTGAAATTTTGAGTTATCTACAAAACGTTATGAGTGGTACACTACAGACTATACAGGAAGAGTTTGGAAATCGTGAAGAAGAAATTTGTGTTGGATAGGGCTGACTTTGGAGCTTATATCTTGTAATATATAAGGAATTCGTAGATGAGCAAAGCATGAAAGTTATAGTCCTTGGAGCCTAGTTTTCAAAAATTTAAACCAATTTGCATTTTACAATTTTGAACAAAAAGTTATGGCCATTATACTAGAGACTATCTAGAAGAGCTGGGCATTTATGGTTATATTCATCATTTATTTCAGATTTAAATGAAAAAAATCAAGATTTTTGTAAAACTTTTAAAGAACGAAAATTCAAGATTTGGAGGTCAAGATGTTATCGGAATTTGATAAAATTGGTATGGTTGAACCCGTATCGGAATGGATTGTCGGATTTTATGAGTTTTTTGGAATCCGGGCACGTGAGCCCGAGTGAGATTTTGTCAACTTTTCGAACGGAGTTAGGAATTTATCTAAATTGAACTGTTGTGAGTATAAGAGCATATGTTAATGGATTTGCATAATTATTGGCTAGTTTTGGAGCATTGTGCATCAATTCGAGTCTTCGGAAGGGCGTGGAATGCCGGTTATGGATCTTCGGAGCGAGGTGTGTCTCCTTTCTAACCTTGTAAGAGGGAATTGTCCCTATATATGAATTAATTGGATATGTGCTCCTATTTGTGGGGGCTACGTATGAACACGGTGACGAGAGTCTGTGTGTAGCTATTGTTATGTTATTGTTCAGGTGGTCTAGGACCCAAAAGCATGATCATGCTTTACTCAGAATATTTGTAATGTTATTGACAGTTTGAATTGCTTAAATCCTATTAAATTAGTAAATGAATATCTAAAAGGATTAAACTTCATTATAGTTAAAAGAGAATTGGCTTTCATTCGGATCAATGTTCCCCGATTAAACCTTAATTTGCTGTTCGAGCATATATTTCTATGTGTACCTGTGTTGCATGTAAGGTTCGTGAGCAGGATGATTGTTTATTTAAATTTGACCGTATCGCATGTATGGTTCGCGAGCGGGGTAATAGATGCATCTATGGTTCACGCCGTTTGACCCTCGGCAGTGCACATTTTACGTTTATGTTGGATCGGGTTGTACGACCTCGGCATGAGTTGCGCATGCTTGTATTGCTTGCCTTGAACTTATTAAACTTGTTATTGCCTCTTCCTGGCTTGAGAATATTTGTATAAAGGACTTACAGAAATTTGGAAATTTTCAATAAATGAAAGAATTATTTACTTCCTTCATTCCGTTGAATTACAATCATGTTTATAAAAATCTACGATTTAATGTATTATTGATATCACTTTATTGGACCCCTAGTAAGCGTCGAAGTCGACCTCTGTTCTCTACCTCTTCGATATTAGACGGGATACTTACTGAATATACGTTGTTTTCGTACTCATGCTACACTTGTTGTGCATTTTTTTGGCACAGGCACAAGTACTTCTAGTGGCCTACTGGGCGTAGCAACATGGATGGTACGGGGACTAGGTGAGCTGCATTACTCGAGCGACCCGCAGCTAGTATAGTCTCTTTCAGTGTATTGTATATGCTTTCTATTTAATTTGTATTCCGGACGAATGTGGTGTTGTATTGTTTCTTAGAAATAGCTCATGCACTTGTGACACGAGTTCTGGGAATGTCTATGGGTTTATTCAGAATTTTAAAAGTTGTTAAATGTTGCATTTCTTATTCAGTAAAATCTACTATGTATAGTTTAAACGTATAAAAGAAGAGATTTTAGAAATATTTAAAACGAGAATTTAATTAAATAATTTAGTTGGCTTGCCTGACAGCGGTGTCCGGCGCCATCACGACCCTTAGTGGATTCTGGGTCGTGGCAACATGGTATCAGAGCACTAGGTTCCCTTAGGTCTCACGAGTCATGAGCAAGTCTAGTAGAGTCTCGCGGATAGGTACGTAGATGTCTGTACTTATCTTCTGGAGGCTACAGGGCTGCTAGGAGTACTTCCCTTCTTGATTACTCATCGTGCGATTTGATTCCTTGAGGTTTATACCCTTATTTCCTTCCTACTCAATCTTACGCGACACGAACCACTGGTTATAAATCAAGAATTGAAGAATTGTAATGGTACTACCGATGTGGTACGGGATCTTTCTCCCTACATAGTTGTCTGAGCTATTATCGTTGCCTTGCGTAAGGATATTCTTTCGTTTTAGCTCAGTAGCGGTATTTCTGAGAGCTTTGAGGCTAGGCACAAGTTGCCATGATGCTATAAACTATTATTCCGTGGTATTGATATGATGGTAGGACATTTGCCTACGTAACGGGGCAGTAAATGACTTGAAGGGAGGTTTACTCAGTGCATAATCTAGAGATTCGATATTTTATTCCCTGCAGGGGAAAGGCAATCGGACTAAGAATGGTTAGATGTGGGCTGGTGGAGTAATGAGACTTGGTATTTGCGAGCATGGTGGAGCTTTCTACTATGATGGGGTGTCGTCGTCCTAATTGAACGTACTAAGTTCGTTGGTGTTATGATCTTCTACAATTCGCCTTTGGGCTAAGCTATTGTGAAATAGTATTAAAAATGCGGCTGTCAGATATCGCAGGGTACGGTAGTTCAAGGTTGAATAAGTGTTTCTAATGTCGACGGTATAAGGAATATGATCTTCCGAAAGGTGTAAAGTTAGGAGCAATTTTAGGTTCAAGTGCCACGAAGATAGATTTTATTTAAGGCAACAACTGAGCAGCAAAGGACAAGAAGGGGGCATGTGGGAAGTGTCGGGCGGTAGTTAAAATTTCTAAAAGGCTAGGTATAAGAAGCAAAGGTCGAGTAGTCGACCAAAGGGGTGAGTTTCGCCAAGTGGGAGAGTTTGGAGTGATTTGGGAATTTTAGTGATTGGTGATTTGGGCCTACAAATTAATCTCGAGTATGGGCTATCAGGCGGCAAGAGATTTGTATATAACAGAAAGGGGCTGCTAGAAATGGAGAAGGATACAACCATAACTTGAATTGGAAGGATGTTGCCGCACATTTAATTGATATCCACGAGGGGTGAATGGACTTATGCAGCTGGAGAGTGAGCTCAGACTCAGGATGGGCTGTTGATGTCGTAGTGATTGTACCCCGTGCAGAAACATTCGAAGATATCGTAAAGTGATTTCCAAAGGTGGGTTATTCCCTTTGAGGAGGTTAGCGGTCGCGTGGTTGGCGAGGCTTGTGCGAAGAATTCTATTGGTTATACAGCAAATAGATCGGACGTGTGAATGTGGTTGATGATTCATAGTATAAAAAGGAGTTTTACAAAAAGATTACGAGAATTTTGTCGGTTGATCGCGCAAGGTTAGGTCATTAAGAGATAAGGAATCCTGGTGAATTTCATAGTTGTGTAATAGTGGCTTCAAGCTAAGTGGGAGAGTCCCAACGCCTACGATTGGATTGTATGGTTATCTTCTTGTGAGGTTTCGAGTTATCAGTGTATTGGTAAGTTATTTCAGCTACAGGAAAATAGCAGAGTGGGTGGCTCTCAGCAGCGGTCCTAGTGGATTCAAAGGGGCAAAGCGTAGCGCCTAGTGATTTTGAGCCTATAGGTACGGTTAAGAATCAAGCTTGGTAGAAGCTTATGAGAAGGGGCATAGAATGTCCTATGATGTTTTGACTTGCAGTGTAGCCTTCGGGATTTATGAAATGGTTCATAGGGTTTAAGACAGCATGGTCTCGTGATTTAAGGTCACTCGGGATGAGTGCGGATGGAGTATGCTATGTGTTGGATGGAGTTATTAGTATTTCTAAGGAAATCAAGGATAAATTGGAAGAAGATAGATTGATTAGCCATAGTTGAATTGGAATATTGGTGGCAGTGATCAGTTCCTTCAGCACGATCAAGTTACGCAAGTGATTTGTGCCGGTACGTGTGTGGCTTGTCGGCCGCCGTAATTAATGTTATTCATAAGTATTCCACTGCTATGGCCTGCTATGCGTATGCGGACTTCGGAAGATTTGTGGTAGCTTAGACCACTACTTAGAGAGTTACATATTCTACGGTTATGAGGAATTACATGTGTGTTGCTATGGTTCTCCTGAAGTGAGATAAAGTAAGAGTTTTATATGATGAAGTATTAATCCATTTGTGGTTACAGATCTATGATGAAAGATCTTGTTCCATCGTATGATGGCATGTAGGTGCAGCGAGTAGTATGGAATTTGAAGAGAGGATCAAGGTTGCAGTTCAGTGTTGACAAGGAAGTCACGAGCTCGGATGAGCAGTGAAACAGTCTCGATGTTTAAAGTAAGTTGGTATTGTCTTTAGCGTCACCTGAGATTGGTGTTTTGTGAGAAGGGATTTCATCCTTTTTAAGGATTCTTGATCACTTTTCAGCGTTAGTGCGGCCGGGATGTGCATGCTTGTTATCTGTTACGGAAGATCGTGGGAGCGTGTCCAACGGAAAGATCGTATAAGTGTGGCAGGTAGTCACCTAATTGATTGCAGAATGAAACCAAGTATGAAGATTGTGGCAATATGGTTAATTTGAGGATTTATGCCTGCAGGGCACTCGGTTCATTGGGTTGTGGACCGTGGAGGATTACTTCGGTTATGATAGTTGTTCTTGTGTGTTATGGGGAAAAGGGGATATTCTGGACCCAAAAAAGATTATTGGCCTAGTTCGGTATGATCAAAATCAGCTTGAGGTCTGTGGATGAATTTAAATATGAATATGAGCTCTATATCGGGCCAAATATGTTCATTTCAGCATAGCTCTCCTTTTGGAGGAGTATTCGGACGTTGGATTTTAATTCATTGTCGGCTACTTCATGTAATGCTATATTGTGTCGTGTGAGTTGCGAAACGGCTCAGTAAATTTCTTATGTGATGAAGTTCCATGTAGCGATGGTGTTATATGAGTAGGATGGCTCTTTAGTTCCGGAACATATATCGCACCTTAGTTGTGCTTGAGTTGTTAGCTTATGGCACTATATGTCCCCTCAGTGATGGTATTATGCACTTAGTGTGCTTGTGACTGATATTCGGTATGTTGTTGTAATGAGAAATTTAGCTCAATGTGTATTTCCTTATGTGAATTTTATGTATGGATCGGGTGGCATGCCGCCATGAGTATGTTGTTTGGATCGGGTTGCACGCCACAATAGTGTAATGATAATTATGGTCCCTTATATTCTATTCTGTGTGTTTTGTTTCCCATTTTCTGAGGGAAGTTCATGTTAGTTGCGTGATTTGAGTAGTCCCTTCCAGAGTTCATTTTTCTTATATATCGCGTTCGAGTTGGTAGCTTATTGGCATGTTGCGGCATTATGTGAGACTTCTAGTCATGTAAGGGGTGACTTGTTGCCTGAGCAGTTCGTACTGGGTGAGACAAGGTAATTGGATCTAGGATCAGTTCAATCGGATTGTATGAAGTATATTAAAGAGTAAAGATCATTATTTGGTTCAGAATGAGGTAATGTCCTTGTCAGAAGTGTAGCCTCAATGATTTGTTGATCAGTAGTTGGTTATAAGTTTCTACACATCTCTTCCGTTGTGGCAGTGTTACAAGAGTTGCAACAGGACTTATATATGTCATGAGGTGTGTTGTGAGCGTCAAACTCATAGAATTTTGGTGGTTATTATCAGATGATATTATTATGTTCATGTGGTTTATGCAATACATAGTGTGGATTCAGCAAAGGTATGCAATGATGTATGGGTGTCTCGTGTGGTTATTGATACGGTGTTCGTATGTTGGAAGCAGGCCTGGCAAAGAATTCAGGATGTTGAAATTTGGATCTAAGGCTTATTTTCCTAAATAAAAGAGAATATCTTCAGATTTGATCGAGCTAATGTGCTGAACTGAGTTGTGATAGCATGGGTAGGTGCACGAGGTGTTAAACAGTGATTTCGGCCAACTCCTGTGCAGTTCTTAGCACGTTCGAAGACGAGCGTATGTTTAAGTAGGAGAGAATGTAACGACCCGACCGGTCGTTTTGAGCTTTCTTCGGCAGTTTGAGGCCATGAGCACGTTCACTTCAGGCATTATGACTTGTACGTATGGTCGGAATTGAATTTCGGGAAGTTCGAAGTTGATTTTGAAAGAAAATTCTCAATTCGGAAGCTTTAAGGTGAAAGAATGGACTAAGATTGGATTTTTGAGTAAACGACCTCGGAATTGGGATTTGAAGGTTCCAATAGGTTCGTATGATAATTTCGGACTTGGGCATATATTCGGATAGGGTTTTGGAAGACCCGAGAACGTTTCGGCACCTATTATGGAAGTTACCATTTTTGAAAGAATTTCATAAGTTTGGGTTGAAGTGCATTTCAGTGTTATCGATGTCCATTTGGGATAGCTCCGTATGGTGATTCTGTTATTGGGAGCACGATCGGAAGTGAATTCGGAGGTCCATGGGTCATTTTGGAGTCATTTGGCTAAAGATAGAAATTTGAAGGATTTTGAGGAGTTTGACCGGAAGTGGACTTTTTGATATCGGGGTCGGATTCCTATTACGGAAGTTGGAGTAGGTCAATAATATCGAATATGACTTGTGTGCAAAATTTAAGGTCAATCAGATGTGATTTGATAGGTTTTGGAATCGAATATAGAAGTTTGAAATTCTAAAGTTCATTAAGCTTGAATTGGAGTGCGATTCATGGTTTTGGTGTTGTTTGATGTGATTTGAGGCCTCGACTAAGTCCATGATATGTTTTGAGACTTGTTGGTATGTTTGGACGGGGCTCGGGTGAGTTTCGGGGTGGTTTCAGATTATTTTTAGATTATTTTTAGCTTCTGGTTTTTGCTACAGCAGTGTGCAACGCGATCGCGGGGAATTGGTCGTGATCACGATGAGTAAAATGGGAGAAAATGCCCATTGATTCGCGATCGCGTAAGTGCTTTCGCGATCGCGTAGAGGAAAGTTTTTGCTGCACTGATCCAACTTTGGAAACTTGTATCTCGTAATGTATAAGGAATTTGGAGATAATCCAAAAATAAAAGCTGTAGTCCTCTGTGTCTATTTTTCAGAAAAATAAACCGTTTTGCATTTTGAGTTGTCTACAAAAATTTATGAGTGGTACACTACAGCCTATACGGAAAGAGTTTGGAAATCGCGAAGAAGAAATTTGTGTTGCACAGGGATGAATTTGGGAGCTTATATCTTGTAATATATAAGGAAATAGTAGATGTGCAAAGCACGAAAGTTATATTTCTTGGAATCTAGTTTTCAAAAAGTTAAACCATTTGCAATTTGGAATTTTGTACAAAAGGCTATGGCCATTATACTAGAGACTGTCTAGAAGAGCTGGGCATTTGTTCACCGCGATCGCAGAAGGCAAATTTTGGGCTAAGAAATGTTGTGCTTCGCAATTGTGAAGCATTTTTCGCGATCGCGATGAGTAAATACCTGGGCAGAAGCTATATTTCGAGGTTTCGGCCATTTTTATAATATTTGGGGCTATGGAGCTCGGATTGAAGCAATTTTTGAGATAATTTTTACCATATGGATTGGGGTATGTTTTCTATATCTGAAAGTAATTATACTTTATGATTTTATGGTTATATTCATCATTTATTTCGGATTTAAATGGAAAAAATCAAGATTTTTGTAAAACTTTTCAAGAAAGAAAATTCAAGATTTGGAGGACAAGTTGATATCGGAATTTGATAAAATTGGTATGGTTGAACTCGTATCGAAATGCATTGTTGGATATTATGAGTTTTTTGAAATCCAGACACATGGGACCGAGGGAGATTTTGTCAATATTTCGAACGAAGTTAGGAATTTATCTAAATTGAATTGTTGTGAGTATTAGAGCATATGTTATTTGCATAATTTTTGGCTAGTTTTGGAGCATTGTGCATCGATTCGAGTCTTCGGAAGGGCGTGGAATACCGGTTATGGATCTTCGGAGCGAGGCGAGTCTCCTTTCTAACCTTGTAAGAGGGAATTTTCCCCATATGTGAATTAATTAGATATGTGCTCCTATTTGTAGGGGCTACGTACGCACAAGGTGACGAGAGTCCGTGCGTAGCTACTATTTTGTTATTGTCCGGGTAGTCTAGGACCCAAAAGCATGCTGTACTCGGAATATTTGTAATGTTATTGACATTTTGAATTGCTTAAATCCTATCGAATTGGTAAATAAATTTTTAAAAGGATTAAACTTCTTTTTCTCAAATAGTTAAAAGAGGATTGGTTTTCATTTGGATAAATATTCCCTGATAAATTCTTAATTTGCTATTTGAACATGTATTTATATGTGTACCTGCGTTGCATGTAAGGTTCGCGAGCAAGATGATTGTTTATTTAAATTTGATCGCGTTGCAAGTATGGTTCGCGAGTAGGGTAATAAATGCATCTATGGTTCACGCTGTTCGACCCTCGATAGTGCACATTTTACGTTTATGTTGGATCGGGCCGTACGACCTCGGCATGAGTTGTGCATGCTTGTATTACTTGCCTTGAACTTATTAAACTTGTTATTACCTCTTCCTGGCTTGAGAATATTTGTACAAAGGACTTAAAGAAATTTGAAAATTTCCTATAAAAGAAAGAATTGTTTACTTGCTTCATTTCGTTGAATTACAATCATGTTTATAAATTGATATCACATTATTGGACCCTTAGTAAGTATCGAAGTCGACCTCTCGTCTCTACTTCTTCGAGATTAGACGGGATATTTACTGAGTACACGTTGTTTTCGTACTCATGCTACACTTGCTGTGCATTTTTGTGGCACAAGCACATGTACTTTTAGTGGTCTACTAGGCATAGCAGCATGGATGGTACGGGGACTAGGTGAGCTGCATTACTCGAGGCGACCCGCAGCTAGTATAGTCTCTTTCAGTGTATTGTATATACTTTCTGTCTAATTTGTATTCCGGACGGATGTGGTGTTGTATTGTTTCTTAGAAATAGCTCATGCACTTGTGACACCGGGTTCTGGGAATGTCTAGGAGTTTATTCAGAATTTTAAAAGTTGTTAAATGTTGCATTTCTTATTCACTGAAATCTACTATGTATAGTTTAAACGTATAAAACAAGAGATTTCAGAAATATTTAAAACGAGAATTTAATTAAATAATTTGGTTGGTTTGCCTGACAGCGGTGTCCGGCGCCATCACGACCCTTAGTGGATTTTGGGTCGTGACAGTTGTGATTTGTCAAAAAGTTATTTACGTATATTCGCATTTATTCCTACTTGATTTAGTCTATTAAATTTTAATCTATGAAATGTAAAGGAAAAAGGTTAATGGAACTCTAACATTGGCTTGCCTAGCGAGTGCGGTGTTAGGCGTCATCACGATCCCCATGATAGAAAATATGGGTCATGACAGCGTCCTCTAAGACCAGTGCTATATTAAAAGCACGGAGGCCCTTAGCTAAATGTCGTTCGTCTTTTTTACCCTTTAAAATAAAGTTTCCACCTGATAAAATAGTCAATTAATAAAAAAAAAATCCGAATTAGGATAGTGAAAATAACTAAAAACGTGATTACTAAATCATTCCTTATTTGAATATGTAAGAAAAACTCTATAATTTAGGACTTTAAAATTAATTAAAATTTTAATTTATAAAAGTTCCTTATTTAAAGTATGTTTTCACAAACTATAGTTACGAATCCTCGTATTAAGACTTTGAAGTCAACTAAGATATTTATTCCAAAAAAGCTTTGTCTATCGTATCTTTTTTTATTTTTCATTTGAAATATAATTATATTCCTTAACAAAATAATATCTGGACATACAATATTTTAGAGCAAAAATTAAAGTCCAAAAAATTCATACGAAAATCTAAAATATGTAGGTCAAGGACTCACATAATCCGAAAGTGCTCCTACTCAATTATATTCCTATTCAATCTTTTTTTAAGAACTTTCTTGTTCTAGAATTATGCAAATCCTAGATACATATCTCTCTCTATATATATAAAAAGTTTAATTTTTACAAAAAAAACAAAATTGCCATATGACAAAAAAGAAAAAGAAGAAGAAAATAAGTGGAAAAGTACTCCTTCAATTATTACATCCCTAACAAAGAGCGATTGTTGTTTGTTTAAGAAGGAAAAAGAAATTAGTTAATATCCGCATAAGAAAAGTTAAAATTGTCGTAGGTTCAAAAGGAAAATAGAACAAAAGAACAAGTAGAAAACTTAAATTGATGAATTTTTAATAGAAAACCGTGGGTTGATATCCCCATTTTTAATTTGTCCTACACTAAGGTTTAGCTTCTTTGTTGGTTAATGCATTCATCAACTTAAATTTTTTTTTTTATGAACTTCTTAAATTAGAATTTTAAAAACTTAAAATCATAAATCTCTTGATCTTCAAGGGTTATTTGTTGAAATTGCGCAGGAAGAACGATAATTTTTGGATTTGAAGTGATGAAACTATAAAAGTGGAACAACTTTTTAATTAAATATATTGACGAATTGTTGAGAATATCCATGGGGCAATTTCGTCTGTTATTGATGCTAGGTATATAGGATCAACATGTTGATGAATATAAATTTTTATTTTATAACTTAGACACAATATTTTAATAAAATATTTATACGAATATTTAAAATTATCTATTGAGATAGTGTAGGGGTGCGTGTATCATGAGAATAGTAAAAGTTGAAGAATCCACAATTGTAGCTTTTTTGGTAGATTCTAGTCTTTTCGTGAAAACTTAGTAAATTTGATCAAAATTAGCATCGTTGTAATAAAAGACAAAATCGATATTTGAGTCGGTATGATATAAAGAGGTGGTGATATAAAAGGTGTAGCGACATATTAATGATGGTTAGAGATGGCAATGGAACGGTGCGGGTACGGAGTGGTGCAGGTTTCCGCTTATGCGGTGCGGTGCGGGGCGGGGGTGGATAGAAGCAGGGCGATGCGAGTGCGGGGTGGGTTGAAATTTTTTTTGTTAAACTCAACGCAATTGCAGGGCGGTTGCAGGTTTTAAGAAAATGTGAGCGATCCATAGAATGTGGTTATATAATTCTTCCGCTAAGCCTCTAATCATTCAGGAATCCTTATTCCTTTACGGTATTACCACATTATATCCAATATTAATTCCCTCGTCTTAAATTGATATATTAAAAAAAAATTGCTATATTTAGTTTGTATTGCCAAATCAATTTATGTATTTGGCTCGTAATTCTACAAAACCAATTAACTTAGTTGGTTTCACATTTATCCAGAAACGATCCTAAGAAGATTCAAAATGATCAGTAGGGTACTAGGGTAATAACAAAAGTTTTACCCCTTTAATTTTCTGGGTTTGCTTCCATTCTAATAATGCTTTTGATTCTTGATTTTAATATCCCTAAAATAAATAAAATAACTAATTCGGTTAAAACAAGTTAACAGAAAAATATTTGGGGAAAATGTTTACAATGAGCAACAATTTTTTTTTCTAATTAACGAATTTAGTACATGATCAAACAAATAGCTTGCATTTATTTTTAATAAACTGACATTTTCATCCAAAATCTCAAAAAAAAAAAAAAAAAAAAAATTA
>MU751417.1:0-25460 GCA_026770625.1 Nicotiana glauca
AACGCACCCAATACCGATAATGAAACATAAGAAAGCAGAAAATGGAAAGAACATGGTAGTAACTCATGAGACGACGGGTCGGGTCGTCACACGTAATAACTGAATAGTAGCTATAGGAAGTAATTATGTATATGGTAGATGTAGGAAGTTAATAGCCACTAAGCCATAGTGATTTTTGAAAATCTATATACTATACTAAAAGCACGAAGGCACTTAGCGAAATGTCGTTCGCCTTTTTTACCCTTAAAGAAAAACTTTTACATTGGACAAAATTATAATTTAAGTTACTCTCCCAATATTTAAGACTTTGAAATCAATTAATATTTTGTGTATTAAATCTATCTTTATTAAACTAGGTAAGAATTTCTAATATTTAGGAAATAGCGGATTAATATTTTACCATATATAAATTATATTAATTAAAAATATATATACCTTATATAAATTATATTAATTAAAAATACATTTTTGGTGTAATACTTGTAAACCAAAACGAGAACGAGATTATAGGTAGTTCATATGATTTCTAATTAAATTGAAATATAAGGACATCGGCTCACATATTAAATTAACATTACTTAATACAAGAACGTCCACATATGCATTAAAAATTCTTATTTTAATCATATACATTATTAACCCATATTTAATTAATTATCCAAAATAATTATTTGACGTCATATTTAATATACTATACCGTACGGGCCTAAATATATATTATAAAAATACGAGATCTTTACAGAAAATGTTAATTGACTTTTTATCCTATAAAATAAATTTTATGTTGAATAAATTATAAATTAAATATTTTATTAATATTTAGCACTTCAAAAATAATTAAAATTTTACTTATTAAATCTTTTCTTATTAAAAATATATAAAAAGTACAAATATTTAGATCTTCAAAATAGATGATATATACTTAAGAAATATATAAATTAATATGTGTATCCAAATGGATTCAATAACTTTTCACTATGATTTGTTTGCCTTACTAAATTTCAGGTTTAGTAATTGCCCACACACATTTCGACAAAGTTATGTAAATCATAAATTTTATTTTACTTTTATCTCATCAATTAGAACCTCGCTGCTTGGGTAACATTGAAACCTTTGAAGGGAGATAAAGAAAATAAATAAATCAATTTTTTAATTTATGTTATTTGAAAAACTTAAAGAATCATAAAAAAAAAGTACAACTAATTAATCGTGTCGGTGCCTTTTTAAATGAACTTGAGAATAGCTTATGCAAAGTATTTTTAGAAAACTTTTTAAATGTTCAGGGGTTATGTGCTTTATTGAAACTAAAAAAGAAGCACATTAACTTGCGAAATTTAATTGATAAAATTATAACAAATTTTAACGTCAATATATTGAATAATGATTGAGGACTTCTATGAATAAAGTTTTTTTCTTGATTGAGATAGTTATATAGGATCAACATTCATCAATTTCAGAAGCTTACGTTTTGTTTTATAATTCAAATATAATTTAAATATATATGTAATTTTCTTATAAAAATGATTTATTAAGATAAGAAACACGCGCAGCGCGCGTATCCTACGACTAGTTCCTTTAAAAAAAAAGGAAGTTTAATAAGATATAGTTGTCCTTCAAAATAATAGTAGTAATATATATATATATATATATATATATATATATGTGTGTGTATGTATGTATGTGCATACATTATATTATACATATTTTATACATAATTAATGTACATTTTTTGTAACTAGTGGGTGTAATTATTTTTGGCCTACCAGAAAAATGTGTGAAAATACCCTGATCTCTCATCTTGTATGTTATTATAACATGTTACAACAATAAACAACCCAGTGAATTTTCACAAGTGAGGTTTGAGGAAGGTAAGATGTACGCAGCCTTACCCCTACCTTGGAAGAGCATAGAGGATGTTTACGAAAGACCCTCGGCTAAAGAAAAGATAAAAGTAAGTAATAAAAACAAATGTTAACAACAACAAGATAAAAAGAAGACCGAATCCAAGGTAGTAAATAAACGGTAGTAATAACAATCCAAAAATAAAAGGATATCAAACTAACACTAATGCTATTGCACTAAGGAAGTCAAAGGCAAACACTCAACTACCTACTAATCTTCTACCCTAATGCTCGACCACCACACCCTGCTATCATGGGTCATGTCCTTAAGCTCCAGTTGCGCCATATCTCGCCTAATCACCTATCCCCAAGATTTCTTTGGCCTATATTTACCCTTCTTATACTCACCAAGGCTAACATGTTGTGCTTCACTTCTTAACATGATCGAACCACCTGTGACGACGGGTCATCGCTTGTTATAAAAATAAATTTTATGTTCTGAGGCCTTAAAAACCTCTTTCTGCATCACCTTGATTTGAGTGCGTATTTGGAAAGCCAATATGTGAAAATCTATGAAAAATGATGAATTTTGACCTTAAAATGAATTTAAGTTGACTTCGATCAATATTTTAGGTAAACGGACCCGGACCCGTAATTTGATGATCACGGAGAGTCCATAGAAAACTATAAGACTTGGGCGTATGTACGGAATCGAATTCCGAAGTCCAAAGCCCGAGAAATGAATTTAAAAAAAAAAATTATTTTCTGGAATATTTATGAGTTTTTGGAAATGATATGTGTTTAAAACTTGATGGTATCGGTCCCGTATTTTAGTTTCGGAGCCCAGTACAGGTCTTATATGTGAATTAAGATGGGTCTGTGAAATTTAATAAGAAATGGAGGTCGTTTGAGGTGATTCGGACCCGTAGTTGTGAAAATTGATACTTTGAATGTTTTGAGACTTTTCTTAGATTCCTATGCTAAATGCATTGTTTAAGAGGTTATTTTGGTAATTTGGTCGCACAGATAAGTTCATATGATATTTTTGAGTTAGTATGCATGTTTGGTTTGGAGTCTCAAGGGCTCGGGTGAGTTTCAGATAGGTTTTAAACTTGGAAAAAATTGCAGGTTTTCAGTTTCTAGTGTTCTGGTGTGTTATTTTTTGTGTTCGCGGAAGGACTCTCACGAACGTGAAGGGTAAGTCAGGCTGAAGGAAACTTCCTTCTACGCAAATGCAAGACACATGACGCAAAGCTTTGGGGGTGTTACGCTTTGCGAACGCGGGCCTAGTATCGCGAACGCGAAGGCTTTTGGGCCTGGGCAGGGGGAGAGGGATTTTACCCTACGCGAACACGTCCACACGAACACGAATGCGAACACGAAGGGTATGGGGGCTGAAGCTCCGTGAATGCGAGCCTTGTATCGCGAACGTGACAGTTTTTTGGGCCTGACCCATCGCGAACGCGACAGATCCCTCACGAACGCGATGAAGGTCTATCTAGTGATTTTAAAACAGAAGCAAAAACGGGATTTAACAAAAATTTCATAACTTCTTCTTCGAGACTCCAAATTGGGTGATTTTTGAAAGAGAGCTTCACCACAAATCCATATGTATGTAATCTTAGACTCATTTTCTTCAATTTTCATTAACACCTATTAGATTTTAGGCCTAAATCATGTTCTTAAGGGTAGAAAATTAGGGATTTGGGTTGAATTAAGTTTTTTTTTTATATATAATTAGAATTTGGACCTTGTTTTGGGGTCAGATTTCGAATCTAATTACATATTTGGGCTTATGAGTGAATGAGTGATTGAGTTTCGGTACGAACCTCGTATTTTGACCAAGCAGACTGGGGTCGATTTTTTGTCTTTTGTGGAAGAATGATAGGAAATCTATAATTAAACATTGGAATTGGATTGTTTAGCGTTTATTGATATTATTAAGTCGATCATGTCGAGATACAATTGATTTGGAGCCAAATTCAAAAGGAAAAGCGGTGTTTGAGGCTTGAGTTGGCAGTGAATGTTCGAGGTAAGTGTTTGGTCTAACCTTAGCTTAAGGGATTAGGAGTTGTATCCTATTTGCTATGTGTTACTTGTTAAGTACGACGTATAGGCATGGTGACGAGTATCTATACGTTGGTGTCAAGCATGACCGTGAGTCTTAAATTAAAATTGTTGTGATCTTAGCAAATATTACGAATGCCCAAGTTGTTGATTCTCTGTGTTGAGCAAGGATTATAATTATACTCGTGGAAATTACTTATGATTGGGTATTAGTGATAGCGAGGAAATTAGACGTAGAACAAGTTTGGTTATAGCTGACTTTTCCTTGCCGGGACGTATTTAATTATTTTGTCGATTCCCTTGTCGGGATAGTGTGATTTCTTTATTGATCCCTTGTTGGGACTCTACATGTGATTGATAAACTATATATGTGGATTAGATTGCACGCTGCAACAATATTATATATCGATCGGGTTGCATGCCACAACAATGTTATATCTGGATCAGGTTGCACGCCGCAACAATAACATAATTGAATCGGGGTGCACGCCACAACAGTGATAAATGATATGGATCAGGTTGCACGCCACAATAATATTTTTATTATATTGGATCGAGTTGACCACCGCAACAAGAGATGATAAAAGTGTTTATCGGTTGATTACGATTTTCTTGTTCTTTTGCTGTGAATTCTAAATTGCCTTTATGTTTTTCTCTTGGACCACTATTGATGAGTGATATTTCCCGCATCATTTCCCCTATCACCTTTAATTGTTTATTTCGTTGTATTTTCAGTTGTATATGATACAACTGCACAGGTTTATCTGGTGGTATGGTCCTAGCCTCGTCATTACTTCGCGGGGGTTAGGCCAGGCACTTACCAGCACATGAGATCGGTTGTGCTGATACTATACTCTGTACTGTGTGTAGATCTCGGAGTGGCAGCTTTTGGACCATAGCTTTAGGTTGCTGCCTTCAGTCCAGTCAGAGATCCCGAGGTAGTCCTGCAGGCATCTGCAGGCCCCGACATTCTCTTCTATCTTTATATTCTGTTTTCATTTACTTTAGAGACAAATTGTATCTTTCTTTCCAGACAGTTGTTTGTAGTATTCGTAGACGGTCCGTGATATTATGACACCGGTTCCGGATAGAGATGTACTTGATTTGGTCGTACTTGTTTATAGCTGAGTTATCAGATTATGTCTTTCGTGTGTATTTAATTATTGTTAATATTTCAATGCTGATCGCATGACGATTTTAACTGTTAAAAAGGGGTAAATAAAGGAGTTAGTGAATCTATAATACTCTCCTTGCCTAGCTTTCACGAGTAAGTGCCATCACGACTCCCGAGGGTGGGAAATTCGGGTTGTGACACCATCTCAACCTTACCTTCTGCGTCTTATCTTCCAAGGGGCCTATTCTCACCTTATCCCGAGTGGCTTTATTCCTCATCTTATCTAAGCTGGTATGCCCACACATCCATCTCAACATCCTCATTTCATCTACTTTCATTTTTTAAACATGAGAGTTCTTGACCAGTCAACACTCTGCCCTATAAAACAGAGTCGGTCTAACCACAACTAACTTACCTTATGTTTCAATGGCAGTAGATTTTTTATCACACAAGACACCAAAAGTGAGCCTCCACTTTATCTACCCTATTTCGATATAATGTGTGACATCCTTATCAATCTTTCCATCACCTTGTATTATTGAACCAAGATACTTGAAATTTCCTCTCCTGGGATTACTCGCGTATCAAGCCTCGTATGCATGTCCACTTCCTAGGTAACATCAATCAACTGCACTCCAAGTACTCTCGCGTCTTGGTCCCGCTCAACTTGAAATATTTAGATTCAAGAGTGTGTCCAAACCTCCAATGTCTCTAACACCAAGTTTTGTAACATGTTACAACAACCTGTTATTGTAACATGTTAATATTATAAAATATTTTCTTACAAAAATAAAATATAAATAATAAGAAATTGTTTATGGAATTTATAGTTCTGTTATTTCACTTTATAAAATTTAAAAATTCATATTAGAAAAAAATACTCTAGTAAATATTTGATTAATAGTCTACCACTTCTGCGAAAAGTAAAGAGTTGGTTATCCTATTTTAACGTAGTTTTTTCGTGGAGTCAGAAGGGGGGTGTGGTGGGGGGGGAGGGGTGGAGGGATCCAGTTGTTTCGATATAAGACAAGGTTTGACAATTATTCAAAGGTCTGAAAGGTGGAGCTAAAAGTATTTAACTTTTTATAATGACCAAGGTGAACATTTGTCGCTTTTTACGATTTTTTTTTTATATTTTAAAGAAGCTAATGGTCAACACAACGTATTTCTAGGTTATAAAATTCGTAGATTTTCAAATCGATGTTGATCCATGTACAAAGATTTCTAACTTGTTCGAAAGCTACTAGAAAATAGGTAGTAGAGATGGCTAGAGCCGTCGATATGGGCTTGACCCGTTGGGCCAGTCCAGTTCATTTAGTAATTTAGTAGGGCTATGTAAGAATTATTGGATTCCATTTATGAGCTAGGTTTTTAAGTCCGGCCCGAAAAAGCCAATGGCCCGTGAGACTTGATTGAGGCCGGGCTGGGCTGGCCCGTGAGCCTTATAAAAATATGTATTTAAAATATATAAAATATAAAATTAAAATTATATGACATAAAAAATTTCAAGAAGAGTATTCCAAGCTTAAAATTTATTAAGTTCATCGTATTAAAAGATCAAAGTCTTAAAACGTTAAATAGTTTTAAAATTTTAATTATTTTTAATGTTTAACTAACTAATATTGCATAAAAATTGTAAATGTAAATAAAAGTGAAGATGTTAAGACCACTTTCTCACAAACGGTTTCACATGGGAGTGGTGGAGATGATGTGTTGGATATCCCATAAACGTTAAGCGTCATTGACGTTCTCTTGAATAGTTTGTTTTGAGTTTTGACTTTTATTGAATGAAATATAATCTTCTCTTTTACTTTTTTAGTGTTTATTGTGATATATTGGAACAGTATAAGTATTAAGTTTTCTGAAAATTTTCCAATAAGATTTTTTTAGCTTTTAAATATTTATCTTTTTTAAGTTACAACTTAAAGAAAAAATATAAAATTATATTTTAAAAAATAATGGGTCGACCCGTGGGGGCCCCCAGCCCACATAAGGTTAGGGTGGGTTGATCATTATAAGGCTCATTAAAATAGTGGGCTAGTCCAGCCCAACCCATCAATTGCTAAAGCCCGTATGGGTTGGGCTGAGTTAGCACGACCCCACCCATATTGACAGCTCTAAGAGATGGTTAATATATAGCATCAAGGAATTTGGCCAAGTCATATAATATAAGAGTAATTAATGTTATCGCAAATTATAGCTCTCCTCTGTCAAAATTCAATCGTCTAAACCAAAATGATACGATATTCTTATGGAATTAAACACAATGAACCAAGATGCAAAGTGACAAGCAAACAATCCACACAAGTTTTCCAAAATAGTCCCATATCCTGCCCTTTGAATTTTGATAGGACAAAAGAGATTGGGCCGGGGGGGAGGGGGGTTATTCGTGAACAGGAGCGGAATTAGGGTTGGAAGGGGATGATGTCAAAAAATTACACTACATACATAATGTCCATTGTTTTATGTATAAATATTTGATTCCTTGATCTTTTTATCGTATTTACTTTTTTAATTTTTAAAACTTTATCGGTGAAAATCATATCTCCATGGGAGTGAAGAAAGAGGAAATAATGCGCCTAATACGTACTCGCGCGATTCGCGGTCAGTATTAAAAAATATTAATTAAATTAAATTATGATTGGGCTTGTTTGATCCTATTAGATTGTATTACTTTAATAAAATTCAATTGTTATCTTACTTGTCAATACGATATAACCAATAATAAAATCTCTATTAAATCAAAGGTACTTATATAATTAGTGAACAATTTTTTTTAAAATTATATTAACCAATATTTAGAATGATTTGCTATCCACACTCAATATCTTAACAAAAATGAGTAGAAATAGTATTTCATATGGAAAGACAGTGATCCAACATGGAAAGCGACAAGCAAACAATTCCATTCACAAAGTTTGAACCAAAAGAAGTTGTATATAAATTCTTAATTGGAATAGCAGCAGTCCTCTCTCACTTTCTTTTGCTCAATCTTGGAACCTACTGTACTAGCCGTGCCGTGATTTGCAAGTCAATGCAAAGGCATTTTGTCCTATGTTTCTCCATATCACATCATATTTTCATCAAGAGTCACAGATTTTTCTTTTCTTTAATTCATTTACTCTTTTATTAGGACAATAGCATCAAGTTCATTTGAACCCCATGCTTTCGATAAAGACTATAAATTTATGTGCAAAAATTTATGTAGATATAAAATTATAACTTTAATAATATACTGGGTTGAATGTTAAAACCTTAAAGGTTGAACTCATAGATCTTATATTTTGCATCCATCTCTAACATAATGCAGCAAATAGCTCTACAAATGTAACAATATTTGTTTCTTTCTGTATATTATCCAGCTGTAAAATCCGTATACACAGATCTTTTAAAAGATTAGAGAAACAGATATTGATATGTGTCATTTGGGAAGGCGAGTTTCTTATAATTTTGGATTTGGGTAGCAATGTGATTGACATTGTACAAGTACATCTCAACTAAGTAACAAGAGGAAAGATCATTCGATAAGCCAACACTGAAACTGTACGTTTCAATCACGAATGCAGGACAAAAGAATCAACATTTCACGGGATTCAATCCTCAAAAGTTATCCAACTCGAATCATGAAGAAAAGTAGAATCCAATATACCCAATTCGTTGTACCCTCAAAGCTTGAATCCGAGATCTCTGGACGCAAAGATCGCAGCCATTTCACCATAGTCCTCGGTCTCTATTAGCATATATCCTTTTATTGAACATTTTAGAGTGCTCTTAAAAGGTTGTATCTTTTGTATCAGTACTTGAGATTGCAACGCATTTCGATATTATAAAACAACAACAAACAACAACATAGTGTATTCCCACTTTGGGGAGCATAGGATGTAACCAGTCTTACCCCTACCCTGAATGGGCAGAGATTATATTCAATAAACCCTCAACTCATTTCTAGATTATAAAGCGAACAAACAATCAAACAATTCCATCCACTTCAAACAAAAGAAGCTATATTGAAATTCTTAAAAAGAAACAGCAGCCTATTACTTTTTTTGTTCCAAAGTCATCAGGGCATTTTGTCCTATGTTTCTCGGTATCACATCATGTTTTTACCCAGAATGACACCTTTTTCTTGTCTGTTACTACCTGGAATTTGTTTTTTTTTCATTTAGCTTACAGAGATACTCCAGTATTTACAACTACCAAGGAGATTAAAAGAAGTTGTTGTTTCGGGGAATACTTCTGACCCTCTAAATTACATTTTAATTAAGCTCTAGATTTGAGGTTGTACCACTACCCTTTTGCTACCATGTTGGCTACTACTACTACTTGAAATACTAGCACCACTGCTGCTGCAGGACATGTCACTGCTTCCTTCCTTTTTGGTGGATTGATTCTTTGGCCTTCTTGGAATGCATTTTGCTTTCACTTCATCTATCTCTTTCTCCCTCAGTTCCAACTTCGAGCTCCTGCAAACCAAAACAAGAAGAAAAAAAATGAAATTATGGATTTGAACAAAAAAGAAAATGAGTGGGTTATATACACTGACATTATATTTTATTTTTGTACTTTATATTTATCATTGAGAATTACATGTAGTTATATTAAAAGGTCACGGGTTCAAGCCGTAAAAACAGTTTCTTGCAGAAATAGACTCTTGTGAGCCGATCCTTCCCTAGACTCGCCACGTAGGGAAAGCTTAATGCACTGGGCTGCCTTTTTTTATGTTAAAAGGTAACTGATTATGTACTTTTTTCTCACTTTCATAAAACCATAACTCAAAGAAGATAAGAAGCATTCGTGTATGATTAGAGATAAACAACCCAAATAAAATTAATTAGGTAAAAAAAAAAATTCTGCAAACTGTGCTGCTGCAATTCTGAAAGATTACAGAAGTTTTTATGTTGATATGTACCTTATCGGAAGACAGTGAGCAATTAATTTTAGTTCTAACTTTGGAGGGCAATGTGATTGAGACATTGTACCAATACCCCTGTACTAAGTTACAAGAAGAAAGATCAGCTGATAAGCCAATGCAGAAATTGTACTTTTCAATCATGAAAACAAGACAAATTTTCAAAGGTTTGAAGTTACCCTTACTCGAATCTTGAAAAAAGTTAAATCAAATTACTCACATACTGACAATCAGTCATGAGGTTACCCTTTAAGTAATTCACGTGTAGTGATGAATAAACTTGACTAGAAGCTATTCTTTTCTTTAAGTGGAAAATAATAATTGCCCAATACAAATAGCCAGAACCAGAAACTGCAGAACCTCTTTAAGTGCTATTCCTGAAAATTTACTCTCTTGAATAATGTTTCAGATTGCAGACTGATTGACCAGTGACCACACATGAAAAAGCCTTTCATAAACACCAGATAACTCCTACTTAGCAAGATAAAGCAACAAGGTCGCCAAGTAATTTTTCCTAGGATTCTAGTGTTAATAACTAATTTGTGTGACAAAAGTTAAACCTAGTATATATTTATGTATTTTGGATTAACTATACATGTATACGAAAACGGCCTCTCTATCTTCTTAAGGTAGGTTTCTTAAGGCAGGGAGTAGGGATAAGGTTGTGTACATACTACCCTCTCGAGATCCCACTTATGAGATTACACTGAATTTATTGTTGTTGTTGAATGACCGTACATATACCATGTATTATCTTCAACGTAATGTTAAAGAGGCCTTTGCATTTACAGCTATTTTTAACAACGGTGATATTCTAGTTAGCTTGTGCATAACTTAACTAAGTGCGGCTTCTCATTAGCACAAGTACTTGGATATTCTACTCACAAAAACTTAGTCAGATGAAACTAAATCACTTTTAAGTTTTGCTCCTATTAAAACCTACTCTTTCATATAATTTTTATTGAGGTCATCGACCACTAAACCACACCTTTGAATCTCATTTTTACAACTTGTTCGTGTTCCAATAATAATAATAATAACATACTCCGTATATTCTTAAAGAATCTGAAAAGAATGATGTGTAACTTAATGAAAATATGGAGGTTGTTTTCGATAGAAACACGGATAAAGAAAAAGCATCTGGCTATTTAATGTTACATGAGTTGGATAAATTACTTAAACTTTAGGCAAAGGGAGAAATTTTGAATGAAACATACATTATACATGGAATCTCTAAGCAAAGTAAGGTATTTTGGAACTAAGCAAAAGTGTTAGTCATGTAGTAGTGATATTTGACACGAAGCTAAAGAAACAAACAACAAATTTCACAAAGTGAAGTTAACTCACCGATCTGCATTAAATGAAGAAGATCTTTTCAGAGCTGGATATTCGTCCTTCTTTGTCTCTATTAAGCTTCCACTAAAGTACTCCTTATCCTCTAGCTTAACTCGTTCTATGATTCCTTGATACTCCATCATAGTATTCTCTGCATCCTTCTCTACCTGATTCAACCCTTCTCCACGTGGCAGTCTGGATTTGTAGTGTGAAATCAAGGAAAGCCCATGATCTTTCCCATAATAACCGGGCCCACAATCCTTGAAGGACATTGACCCACACGATAATAATTGCATGAACACGGCAGATGCTCTGCTGCTGCTCTTTCCATTAGATGATTGATTATTGTTAGCCGTTTGATCTTCGTTGACTGTTTCTGACTGTACAATTACTCTACCGTCGGCTTTCATCAACGTTTCGAGTGTTTCCGGGCTTGAATCGGACGGCGGTGGAGAAATTTCTCCTCTGCTCAGTTCCGTTGACTGGCTTTGACCGGAATCTCTCTCCTCATCTTCTTCTTCGACGATTCCGATTTCTCTTCGCCGGCGACGGCGGTCGTCGGTCTGAGTAGACGCATCGGCGGCGGCTTTTCCTGTGGAATCCTCACTAGACTCAGCCTTATACACTCTGTACTCATGAAAATCAGCCGAACACCAGGACTGATTACGCCGCCGTGCAGACGCCGGGAATTCACGATCTTCGGAAATTTTTCTCACTTCCTGCACCGGTGTTTTCGAACTGGAGAATTCTACTTCTTCCGATTGAGATGTAATTGTAATTGCACCGTCGACAAGTTCTGAGCCTTTGAGAACGTACTCTTGACCGTGTGCTGGAAATATAAAATCGTGCTCCGACAAATCATGCCACATAAATCCATTTCTATAGCTTCTGAATTGCTCAAAATTTGCCAAAAAAATTATATCAAAGTCAGGTCCATAGATGCACGAAGCTCGTGACACATTGAAATTGATAAAAAAAAAAAACTCAAATAATTGTAATTCACCTTTTGGCTGACCAGGAATACAGCGAAGCCATGCCTTTTCCTCGGAGAAAATTCAAGCGGTTAATCACATCTGAAAAAAAAAACTGTACATTCAAACGAAATGCAAAAAACACTTTCAAAACATAATTGTATCAGCTTTTTTTATGACACCAGCTTGTGCACAACTCCTATTTGATATAATTGTAGCAACTCAAGCTCAATGTTCTGATTTAGTTGAATTGCACCAAACAAGCCTTGAGATCTACTAATACTATTTTTTATTCATTTGGTATATTTTGTTAAGTTGGCTAGTGAAAATTTTGCGTACCTCTAAGATAAAGACCATCAGGGGAAGAAAGGGGAACTTCCATGAAATGGGGATGCTCAAGCTGGCCATTTCTAGTGAGATAATAAACAACGGGCATTTTGCGTTCAGTTTTTGGCTTATGGTTTGGAGTTTCAGTCCAAACTTTGGTACGTTCAGGGCTAGTTTCTCTATCTTTCCATTTCTTAGGCATTTGAAGTAGCTCCGTTGCTCTAACTGATCTCGACGAAGCCGCCATAAGTTTCGTGTAATTTTTTGAAAAACCCCAAGTTTTAGAAGCAGAGGAGAAATGGAGCTTGGAGTATTTCCCTATGTAAAGAAGCTGAAAGGAATGTTTTACGAAGCTGAAAGCTGGCTTGGAGTTTTGTGAAGTGTGAAGAGTTGAAAATATAGAGAGTGAATGCCGGGGATTTTAGGGGGCGGGGGAACGTAGGGGGCTAAGGGGAATCTCTATACGGTGAAACAAAGGGAGGGAGCAGAGATTTCAAAATAGGATGCGGCAGACAACAGCTACATGACAAATTGTTGTTGTTGTTACATTTTCCCCTTCCTCTTAAATTATCTCAATTATTTCCTCATATCCTAATTTTTATTATTGTTTGGCAAAATGGCAGGTCACTTAAACTTGTATCAGTTTATAAAGTTTATTATTATTAATTAAAATAGCTTTCTGGTCACTTAAACTTGCATTAGTTTGTAAAGTCGATATATGAACTCTTGAGTTTCCCATTTAAACACATTTACTTGAAAATTGACAACTAATAAACACTTGTGATGGTGCGTGTTATCAAATTGTTGCTGATATGAATTTAATTTAATATTTTATATAGTCACATTATTCATTCATTCACATTTTATTGACACCTTTATGTTCAAGGTCCCAATTTGTGCGCCCTGTCTTTTTAAAAAAATAATTTATTAAATTTCTATTTTTTCTTCTCTTTCCCTTCTTTTATTCTTTGCCTCCTACATCTCATCTTCCTCAATGCCACTGCCCATTTGCATAATGCCAAAAACATCGGCTTCCAGCACAACATCATCATCCTCTTCATCTTCTTCTTCGTCTTCATTCTCCTCAAACTCAACTGCTACACCAACATCATAACCAAAAGCTTCATCGCCATCATCGCGACTATCTAATTGGTAGTCAGTGATGAATCGCCCAATCGACACCAACTTATCAAACACCTGGTCCGAAATAGGGTTTAACAGATTTTTAATTTCCAATTTTTTTTCAGGGTCTTAAAGTTACCATCTTTTAACACCGCCAATATATCATCAACAGCCCCACTCACAATACTAAAGAGTTGTCCACCAATTTGATGTTGAATAAGGTTGAGCATGGCTTCATAAGCAGCCCTAGTTTCCATAGTTTTAGGCTGGTAAACTCCACCTTCCTCATCAATTGAATTGAGAACACTTTCTTCCTGAAAAGGTCGTCGTCTTTTTGGGCTCAGAGGCAAGTGTGTCCCATTGCCGCTCCGATAATGGTGACCGTAAACATAAGCTCCTATTTTACTTCCCATGGCTACTGGAGTTTGGTGTTGATATCTTGGAAGGAGTTACGCGAGTGCGTTGGGTGGGGGGTGCTAAGGTTCTGAGCTTTTTTCTTTGTTTGGATTGTATTCTATGGTTTGCTAGAAGCGACTATGATAGGATAGAAGGGGGAGGGGGGAAATGCGAGGTGGGAGTTTGGTAGGGAAGACAGGGAAGATAGAAGGGAAAGGGAAAAGTCTCTTTTTTCATTTTTAATAAAAATAATAACTATTCATGCGCCTTTGTAGCGTGATATGCACACAATTTAGTCATGTCAGCTGCGTCGTTTTCACATAGGCATAGTCAATGGTCAAATGTATTTATTAGTATTTATTACATCAAGTTAGAGTGTTCAAATGGGAAAAGTGCAAGTTCATGCATCGCTTTTAAAAGTCCTACAAGTTTAAGTGGTCAGGAAGCCATTATGCCTGAAGATAAAGATGAAAGTATTATCAGCGCATAACAACAACAACAATAATAACAACAACGACAATAAGAAGAAGAAGAAAAAAAAGATTAAAACTAAGAATGTATGGGGTCAAATTTAGCCCTCAATGTTTCGACGTCGAAGGGTACGCCCAGTGAGCATCCGCCTACTGAAGTAAGGGCACGACTTGGGCGTGAGGACAAAGGCGATGCCAGCTAAAACTCAGCGTCCTCGCTAGGGGGATGTCGACTATTTGTACTTTTATGATTATTTCGAGGAAGACCTCCTGCTATATAAAGGAGACATTCCCATTATAAAGAGGCATCAGTATTATTATCAAAGAATACAACTCTCTCACTTTCTCATATTTCTCTCTCTATATCTCTACATCTAACGAACATTCATTCTCAAGTTCTTATTACCGGATCTGCTACAATATTTTCATCTTTTTGTCTCTAGGTTATATTATATTTGATTACGATTTATCCCTATTTATTTTTCGATTGTTTTTAAGCTTATAAAGTATATTGATAACTTTTGAGCCAAAAAATTTGGCGCCGTCTGTGGGGATTTCGAGAATCAAAATCATAGTAGCTACCTAGAGAACAACCAACAACCGTTCTCTACACAACACAAGAAGATGGTCGAAAATAACACATGATCGAAATCAATATTGGGTGTTACAACCAATCTCCTCGGTCCTCTCAACGATGCCAGTGACGAGGGTATCTTGAATGCAACCCCTAGCACCACACCAGGTACAGAGATCTCACCTTCTTCATCTGAAGATCTGACGATCTTGCATGAAAAAGGAGCCTCAACATCTGCGGCTAAGGGAGCGCCCTCGGTGGTTAAGAAGCTACTGGAAGAATGGCTAACAAGCACTCTAAGTGGCTTGGTTTAGAAATCACCACAAAGTAACATCAAGTGTATGCCAACGGTAAGCATCACTGCTGCCATGGGTGAACCTGAGGCTATACGAGCAAATAACAGATCCATCAAAGCGCAGGCCAACGACGGTACGCTAACAGCCATCCTAAAGAAGATGGAAGAAATGGAGAATGAATACAAGGCCCTTCGTGACTAAATGAAAGATCATCAAGAGAGGGTAGACAAGATCCCTGGTGCTCCCAAGTTGCTGCCAAAATGCGACGTGGGAAGATTCGTCGAACAACCATATACCGAAGAAGCTGCTCCTCACTCTATCCCAAAAACCTTCAAGATGCCACCCTACTTAAGGGTATACGACGAGATCATTTAATCCACTACATCATTGCCGTGAAAGGTAATGACCTATCGAAAGAGCAGGTACCATCGGTGCTGCTGAAGAAGTTCGGTGAGACGCTGACGGGAGGGGCCCTAACATGGTACTCCCAGCTACCAGCTAAGGCAATATCAACGTTCGAGGAAATGGCAGATAAGTTCGTCACTGTCCATGCAAGAGCAAATAAAGTGGAAGCAAGGGTCAACGACATCTTCGCCATCAGGCAGACCGCATGAGAAGGACTCAGGGACTTCCTGGCCAGGTTCAACAGGGTGAGGATGAGCTTGCCAAACGTATCGGAAGTTATGGCAGTCGCCGCTTTCCAAAACGGGCTAAACTGAGATGGTTCGAGGGCGACCAAGAAACTACTAAGCCGTCTCATGAAATATCTCCCTACCACATGGGAAGAAATCCACAACGCCTATTGCGCTGAGGTACGAGCGGACGAGGAAGACCTTAATGGGTCGACCCAACAGTTAACAGCGATACACTCAGAGACGAGGAGAGATCGACGCAATGAAGGACGGCGAGAACAACTCCCATGATCCAACAGAGACCGGCACCATCCATACACCAGATCCTTTCATCCACCACCAAGGCATACGGATGCGCTACAGTGATACGTCGCCCCACTCCGAAACAAAAGAGGTACACCTCCTTTATTATCTACCCATAACTTTTGAGTTTCTCCTTCAAAAATAGTGTATGTACTGGAGAAGCTGGGTACCAAGGTGCAGTGGCCACAAAATATGAAATCAGACCCCGCTACAAGGAAATCAAATGTCCTATGCGAGTTCCATCAGGAGCGGGGGCACAAAACCGAAGACTGCATAGGCCTACGGCAAGAGGTGGTCAGGATGCTGAACCAGGGATACCTGAGGGAACTCCTCAGTGACAAAGGAAAAATAAACTTTGCGCGCGGACGAGAGCAACCCCACCGGCCGCCAAAGCCGCCCTCCCCAGCACGCACGATAAACATGATCGTTAGAGGCGGTGACGACTCAACAATCAACCACGTCAAGTTCGCCACCACGCACAAATTAAAATGGACCATCGCCCATGAACGGTATGACGACTTCGAATATAGTATCACCTTCGATAAGTCCGATGCCGACGGTTTGCCTTTCCCTCATTATGATGCTTTTAGTTATCACTTTACGTATTGCTGATACGGATGTTAAAAGAATCATGATTGACGACGGAAGTGGCGCCTGTATTATCCACCCGAGGGTCCTCGTACAAATGGGACGCAAGGGTAAGGTAATACCACATTGCATAATACTAACTGGTTTTAACAATGCAGTGGAACGGACATCCGGAGAAATATTACTGCCCGTTTTGGCACGAGGGGTTACGCTGGAAACAACTTTCCACGTAATGAACCGGGAAACGGCCTACAACGTTATCATAGGACGCCCATGGATACATGCCATGCGAGCGTTCCCTTCAAATTTTTACCAAGTGATCAAATTCCCCACCCTGTGGGGGGTATTCAGCATTCAAAGCGAGCCGCGCACCGCACAGGAATACTACAAAATAGCTCAAGATTGCACCCACACCAAACAGCTACAAGGGGCGAGTGCAGAAGCATAGCAATCAGCTATGTCGAGGACTAAAGTCAACCCGACAACGGACGCCATCAAAGACCCCGATGTCATGAAAGCCTGTAAAACAACGGTTGAAGATCTCGACCCGGTCCAGTTAGACGATGCCGACCTCACAAAGAAAGCCTATATCGGGCACAGCCTCGCCAAAATATCGTGAATTCCTAACTAACTATGCAGATTTGTTTTCTTTTTCCCATTCGGATATGCCGGGAATCCCGAGAGACATCGCCACTCACAAGCTGAACGTCGATCCATTACACTCGCCCGTGCGACAGATGAGACGAAAATTCAACACCGCTATCAATGAAGCAGTCAGCAAGGAGGTAGACAAATTACTGGCCAACGGTTCCATCAAAGAATCGAAGTACCCCTAATGGGTCGCCAATGTCGTCATGGTCAAAAAGAAAAACGGGAAGTGCAGAATGTGTGTGGATTCCACTAATCTGAACAAGGCATGTCCGAAGGATTCATTCCCAGTACCCCATATCGACCAATTGATCGATGCCACCGCGGGACATGAACTGCTGAGCTTCTTAGATGCCTGCTCTAGCTACAATCAAATCATGATGGCCGAGGAGGACCAGGAGAAAACAACTTTCATCACCCACCAAGGGACATACTGCTACAAGGTAATGCCCTTTGGGCTAAAAAATGCGGGGGCCACGTACCAGAGACTGGTCACCGGAATGTTCAAACAACAGCTCGGTAAGACCATGGAGGTCTATATCGACGATATGCTGGTGAAGTCGGCAAAGAAAGAAGGCCAAATTGACCACCTAAAAGAAGCCTTCGAAATACTAAGAAAGTACGGGATGAAGCTGAACCCCGAGAAATGCGCCTTCTGCGTAGCCTCGGGGAAATTCTTAGAATTTCTCGTGTCCCAACGAGGCATCGAGGTCAACCCAGATCAGATCAAGGCGATAGATGCAATACCTGAGACTCTGAACAGCAAAAAACATGTACAAAAGTTGACGGGGCGAATAGCCGCCCTATCCAGATTTATCTCGCGGTCCTCCGACAGGTGCCATAAATTTTTCAATGTGTTGAGAAAAGACAACGGATTACAATAGAACGAGGAATGCGTCGAAGCCTTCAGAAAATTGAAAGCATACCTATCTTCGCCACCACTACTGGCCAAAGCGAGCCCGGGCGAGCCCCTGCTAGTATATCTGGCCGTCTCTGAGGTTGCCGTCAGCGCAGTCTTGGTCCGCAAAAATAAAGGTACGCAATCTCCAATTTACTATATCAGTAAGACCTTAGTGGATGCCGAAACACGGTATCCACACCTTGAAAAATTAGCCCTAGCATTGGTCGTAGCTTTACGAAAGCTCCGACCCTATTTTCAATGCCACCCCATAAAACTAGTAACGACCTTCCCCTTGAGAAGCGTCCTACATAAGCCTGAATTATCAGGCAGGCTCGCCGAATGGGCTATAGAGCTCAGCGAGCACGACATCTCATATCACCCGAGAACCTCTATTAAGTCGCAAGTACTTGCTGACTTTATAGCCGATTTCAGCGCAGAAAAACTGCCAGAGGCGGAACTGGAGGCACGTCATACTCCCTCCAACACCGACTTATGGACTCTGTACATTGACGACGACGCTAATTCCTCGGGATCAGGACTGGGACTCGTTCTTGAGGTCCCCACGGGCGAAATAGTTTGACAGTCCGTGCGGTGCCCCTAAAAGACTAACAGCAAGGCCGAGTACGAGGCTGTTATTGCAGGTATGAAACTAGCCATCAAATACGGGGCTCGACGACTCGTTCTCCACTGCGACTCGCAACTCGTAGTGAACCAGGTCACTGGGACTTACCAAATCAAGGAGCAGAGATTGCAAAAATATCAGTCAGAGATCCACAGATTAATGACTGAGTTCGACGAGTGCCGCTTCGAACAAATTTCGAGGGCACGAAACATCGAAGCAGACGGCTTGGCAAAGTTGGCCGCAACCACTAAAAACTTCGATAGAGAAAGCGTAGTCACCTTCCTCGATTCAGCCATTGATCACACTGAGGTACTTTCTTTAAATTTGACTTGGGACTGGCGCAATCAATTTGTATCCTATCTGCAGGATGGTACACTCCCACTCGACAAAAAAGAAGCAAAAAAGCTCCGCGACAGGCCGCCAGGTATTGCCTGATAAACCACGAGCTCTACAAAAGGACGTTTGGCAGACCCCTAGCCAAGTGTCTAGGGCCGCACCAAATGAGGCCAGTACTCGAAGAGGTACATGGGGGTCACTGCGGCGCCCATACAGGCAACCACGCCCTCACACGCTGCATAATACGAGCCTGTTATTATTGGCCCACCATGAACAAAGAGGCAGCGGAATACGTTCGCCGATGCGAACAATGTCAAAAGTATGCCCTCGTGATACACCAACCAGGAGAGCCCCTCCACTCAGTCACTTCCCCATGGCCTTTCATCAAATGGGGAATGGATATAGTCGGTCCCCTGCCAACAGGACGAGGAAAGGTACGATTTCTGTTAGTTTTGACTGACTAATTCTCCAAGTGGGTGGAAGCAGGTGCGTACGCCCAGATACGCGAACAGGAAGTCATTGCCTTCATATGGAAGAATATCATCTGCCATTTCGGCATCCCCAAAGAAATCAGCTGCGACAACGGACGATAGTTCGTCGGTCAGAAGACGACAAAATTCTTAGACAAATGGCGCATTAAGCGAATACTCTCCACGCCATACCACCCTGCCACCAACGGCCTAGCAGAGTCTTCCAACAAGACAATATTGAGCATACTGAAAAAGAAACTCGAGAAAGCCAAAGGGCTATGGCCCGAGCTACTACCGAAAATATTGTGGGCGCACCAGACCACACCAAAATCTTGCACTGGGGAAACGCCATATTCACTGGTCTACGGAACAGACACAGTCATACCAGTCGATGTCGGCGAACCAAGCTTGAGGTATTCACATACCAGCGGAACAGAGAGTGACGTAAATAGGCATCAAGACCTCGACGAGACCGAGGAAAGAAGAGAAATGGCCCACATAAGAATGATGGCTCAGAAATAACAAGTCAAAATATACTACAACAAAAGAGCCAAAGTAAGACCACTAAAGTGGGAGACTACGTCCTCAAAGCCAAAACATTGGCATCAGAAGACCCAAGCGAAGGAAAACTGGGCACCAACTAGGACGGACCCTACAAAATCACAGCAGCAACAGGTAAAGGAGCATTCCAATTAGAAACAATGGAAGGAAGAACTTTCCACAATAATTGAAACGTCGCCCACCTCAAGTATTTCCATTTCTAAAAGGCGTCTCCCGAGTCGCACTCTTTTTCCCTTACCCAAGTTTTGTCCCAATTGGGTTTTCTCGGGGAGGTTTTTAACGAAGCGGCAGAGGGGACACCTGGAGATATTTGTGGAACGAGTTTATCATACCAGTCACTCCATGCGCTCCCCTGGCCGACATGACAGAGGGACTGGACTAGCATGATCTCCAATGTATGAACGGCTAAGGCCATCTCCAATGTATGAACGGCTAAGGCCATCTCCAATGTATGAACGGCTAAGGCCATCTCCAATGTATGAACGGATAGGGCCATCTCCAATGTATGAACGGCTAGGGCTATCTCCAATGCATGGACGGCTAAGGCCATCCCTAATGTATGAACGACTATAGCCATCTCCAACGTATAAATGGCTAAGGCCATCGTCGTTAATAAGTTGACCCAGCTCGACTACGACAAACAAGTAATTCGACGACAGTCGAGGTTACGTACATGGCTACGACCATCTCCAACGTAAAATGGCTAAGGCCATCATCGTTAATAAGTCGACCCAGCTCGACTACGACAAACGAGTAATTCGACGACAGTCGAGGTTACGTACATGGCTACGGCCACCTCCAACGTATAAATGGCTAAGGCCATCGTCGTCAATAAGTCGACCCAGCTCGACTACGACAAATGAGTAATTCGACGACAGTCGAGGTTACGTACATGGCTACAGCCATCTCCAACGTATAAATGGCTAAGGCCATCGTCGCTAATAAGTCGACCCAGCTCGACTACGACAAATGAGTAATTCAACGACAATCGAAGTTACGTAAACGGCTACGGCCATCTCCAACGTATAAAAGGTTAAGGCTATCATCGTCAATAAGTCGACCCAGCTCGACTAAGACAAACAAGTAATTCGACGACAGTCGAAGTTACGTACATGGATACAGCCATCTCCAACGTATAAATGGCTAAGACCATCGTCGTCAACAAGTCGACCCAGCTCGACTACTACAAATGAGTAATTCGACCACAGTCGAAGTTACGTACATGGCTATAGCAATCTCCAACGTATAAATTGCTAAGGCCATCATCATCAATAAGTCGACCCAGCTCGACTACGACAAATGAGTAATTCGACGACGATCGGAGTTACGCACATGGCTAAGGCCATCGACAATATTATCGCTAAGGCCATCATCGTCAAGAAGTCGACCCAGCTCGACTACGAAAAATGAGTAATTCGACGACGGTCGAAGTTACATACATGGCCAAGGCCATCTACAATATTGCGGCTAAGGCCATCATCGCTAACAGTCGCCAACCCTGTTCGACTACAACACAAGGCACGTAAATAACAGATGAAGCGATGCCATTATTAGCTAAAGCCACCACTATTTAGCATCGAAGCCGCCTCTTATCGGCGAATAACACAAATAACACTCGAAAAGCACACTGAGAATCCTAGAAGTAACCGTGCATCCGCTCTGCAGAGACGAGATACCGAGAAATAAAAGATACAAAAGGAAGAGAATAACCGCAAAAGTATAACTTCCATTATCATCCAAAAATACGTGTACAAAAGGACCCATTTACACTTCCAAATACAACAAAACAAAATGTATACAAGTCCTAAGGGGCTTCACCATTTTGCTCATCGTCCCCCTCCAGATCTCCATCTCTACTACCGCCCTCGGGATGATAAGTGGCAGAGATCCAGGAACCGAACCCTAGACGGTTAACGTCTTCGGAATTATAGCCCGCCCGTTCCGGGGAGTTAGAACTATACCCTCAGGCTTCGCGGGCGACGCGAGCTATATGCCGTTGCTCCTGAACCTCCGCCTCAGTAGCTCGACCCGCAGCTAAGAATTCCTCGAGCACGACTAGCTTGGCCTCAGTCTCCACCCTCTTGGCACCATCGCCCCCTTCTCCAACGGCAGCCGATGAGCCACTCTCCGGAATACGGGCTGGGCTGGCATCGGAAACTGCCCTCCATGGGGAGCTGACCTCCCGGAATAGATGGCATCGGCCATAAAAATTGGCCTCGACCCCTGACGGGGCTCACTCGCCCTCTCGTACTCTATGGCTATCCCATTGCCAGTTATCAACCGGCGTCTTTTCCTCTCCGGTGGCTCCTCACCCTTAGAAGCCCCCTCCACAGGCCGTGGGGATAGCATTGAAGGAGTCGCTTCGCTTGTGGATACCGCCACGGGCACAACCTCATGTAGAGGAATCCTGGGAGCGCCATCACTGAGCGAGCCACAGGGTATGTCTCCACCCTCAGAGTCAGTCCCCGCCCTAGGCGAAGTAACGATGTTCTTCTTCTTCTTCTTAGGGGCGCTCCGACCTGCCAACACGAATAAGTCAGGTAATAAAACCTAAGGGAACCTCCAAACCTTAGCCAAATAATTACCCGACGGGCCGTATCGTTCACGAAACGCAACCCAGGTACGGCATTCCTCCGCATAAGGAATCATTCTTTCCACCCACGATTTAATTTTTTCAATGAGCTAGGGTGGAGAAGCCCTCGCTACAAAAAAAAAGAGGAAGAAAGAAAGCAAAGGAATCACAGTGGCCGTATGGTCAAGGTCGCAAGCAGTCATGAATTCTACAAATAAAGGTACTTACGTTCTAGATTCCACCTTTCCGGGAACCCTTCGGGATTCGACACCAGGTGCTCCGTCCTGATGTAGAAGTATTTATGCCAGAAGTGGCGGTTGGTCTTGTCGTCGTCTTTAACAACCAAGCCCCTCGTGCCACGACTTTTCAGTTGTAGCATGGTACCCCTCGGGTAACCAGGGCTGAACAACTGTAAGAGGTGGTGAACCGAGATGCTGCACTCGGCCCTGGCCGCATATGTGGTCATAATCCGGCACACCTTCAAGGTGTAAATAGTAAGCTGAGCCGGATACATGTTAAAAAAATGGCAAAGCTCCTCCGTTAAGGGGGTAGATTGGAAGACTATAACCGATCAAGAACAGGTACTCGTAGAATGTGCAGTACCTAGGCCGGTACACATTGGCATAGCCCGTCCCAGCCGGAACCATTTCCACATGGTCCGGAATGTGGTGCATCTCTCGAAGATCATCTAAGTGGGATTGTAATAAATCACTGTGCTCCTAGGGAAGGGCTGGGCTTTTAGTTTGAAAATTCCTGCGAATATGCATCTCCTTCGGGAGGACATTGTCTACACTAAGAGGAACAAGGGCCTTTGCTGCCTTTTCCTCTTCGTCGCTGGAAGAGGGCGGAACCCTAAATGGGGCATTATCTTTGGCCTTTTTACTACTCTGGCCACGTTTTTTCATGTTACCCTATGTAAGAAACAAAGCACTAAAGACAGAAGGTGTGGTTTCAAAGAAGTGGTGAGAGTCTCGCACGAAATAGCGGTTGCTAGAAAGAAAGGTAAAACAGGAAGGCAGAAAAGATTTTCCAAAGGTTCAAAAGATAAAATGGATTGAACCTTCCCTCTATTTATAGGGTTAGGATGCACAGAAATCGAAGAGGCATAATTCAAAACGGGCGCGGGAAACCAGAACATCACATCATCCTTTGAACCGCCTTGGGAGTAAGTATAATTATGACTCATGCGGGCGATGCCGTTATTTTGAAAAGGGAGCCACGCGTCAGCAGCTCGGCGATGCCATACATTTCACCTCATTACCGTCACCGTCCCTATAGCGAGGTCAAATTTTCTAAAGACGAGGTTTGTTTTTCCGCCCATTGAAGACGTCTACCGGATACACCTCCAACAAGCGGAGGGACTAACTGTATGGGGTCAAATTTGGCCCTCAATGTCTCGACACCGAAGAGTACGCCCAGTGAGCATCCGCCTACTGAAGTAAGGGCACGACTTGGGCGTGAGGACAAAGGCGATGCCAGCTAAAACTCAGCGTCCTCGCTAGGGGGACGTCGACTATTTGTACTTTTATGATTATTTCGAGGAAGGCCTCCTGTTATATAAAGGAGACCTTCCCATTGTAAAGAGGCATCGATATTATTATCAAAGAATACAACTCTCTCACTTTCTCCTATTTCTCTCTCTATATCTCTACATCTAACGAATATTCATTCTCAAGTTCTTATTACCGGATCTGCTACAATATTTTCATCTTTTTGTCTCTAGGTTATATTATATTTGATTACGATTTTTCCCTATTTATTTTTCGATTGTTTTTAAACTTATAAAGTATATTGATAACTTTTGAGCCCAACAAAGAATAATCTATATATCTTCTGTTATTTTCTTAAACCAAATCAACTCAATTCTTTTCCAAGCTTTTGAATTGTAAAACAAACAAATCAAATCTTATCCAAGCTTTTGAATTAGGAAAACTCCAAGGACGAAAAAAATACCTCGAGATTTTGGTGAAGTATAAGAAAATATGAGCGGATGCTATGTTTTTTGTTATTATTAAATTAAAACCTAAATAAAATATAGAAAATTTTATAGTAAGAAAATAATATAAAAATATAGGATAGAGATAGTGTGAGAGAATATAATTTGACATAAATTAATAAAAAAATAAAGATTATAAATAAATAATACTGAATATTACTATTATTATTAATAAATTTAAATATTAATTTGAGCAGTGGAATAAAAAAAATGAAAGTAAATAAAAAATTTTGTTATAAAAAATAAAATTCAAATCCATCTATAATAAAAATGGGAGTAGCGGACAAAGATGTGGACTATTGTAAGTTATGAGTAACGCAATAACATGGACAAAGAATTCAAAAGGAGAAAATAATATATATATATATATATATATATATATATATATATATATATATATATATATATA
>MU751417.1:35270-59116 GCA_026770625.1 Nicotiana glauca
CTCTCTCTCTCTCTTTTCTTTCTAAACTTATTAGCTCTTACTGATCCGAGGATACCTCGATATCCTTCGCCTTTATATGTGTTCTTCATCATATAACTTAGTTTTGGCTATAAAGAGCTTCGTTTGATTATATCTTTAACTGTTATATCATCCTCGACTATCCCCGATAGCTTGAGCTCGACCTCGAAGTCAACCCCGAAGTCCCATCGGCTAGGCCTACATCCGGGCAGCATGACCTTCAGTTCGATCATTATCTCGTTTTAGCTTGCGCTCCATCGTTAAATTTCACATTACTAGCATCATCTGCTTTAACAATTAGCTCGGGAATAGATCACATATTTTTAGAGTCCCATTTTATAAATTTAATTGTTATTACCATTTTTACGGTAAACACATAACAATGGATTCTTCAATCTCTCTCTCAAATCCTAGTTTTAACATGGTATTAGAGCTAAGATCCATTTAGGCCTCGTGATTTTCACTCGTCCAATGTTACCCTTCAGCTTATTCGTCGAGTTTTTGGTTATCGATTGTATTCGCTGTGGTTGACTATTTTTTTTTTATGGAAATCTCCAAATTTCCTGACAAATTTTGTATTTTGATATTGATTTTTCTCATATTCTGCGTTATTCGATCAAGCACACTGGGTTTCTTTAGCTGATTTTTTGGTCTTCATCAACTTCAAGCCAAAGCTAGGGTTTTGGTAGTCGTCTTTTCATCGGATTCACAAGCTTTTTCAACACCAAGGCTGTTGTTCCTTCCGGTTCGCGAAGGAAATTAGTAACTTTTCTCATCTGTAGCTTGGATGCCTAGTATTTATTGATATTTATTTGCTTATATTTGAGAAATTCCATACGAGACTTCCTCTCCCCTTATCTTGTCTACCTCTAGACCTGCATCTTCTCGTTCTGTCTTCTACGAGGATGATTATACCCGTCCATGTCATCCTTTATATGTACATCCTTGTGATGTACTTGGAACCTCTTTAGTCTCAATGCCATTTGATGGTATTGGGTATGGGAGTTGGAGACACACTATTTTGGCAACTCTCTTTGTTAGAAACAAACTAGATTTTGCCAATGGAGTTTTCTGTTAAACCTCCTAATACTTCTCCCCTGACGAGACAGTGAAAGAAGTGCAATGATTTAGTTATTTCATGATTAACCAACTATTTGTCCAAGGAAATAGCTCATAGTGTTGAATATTTGATCTTGCCAAGGACATTTGGGGAGAGTTCGAAGAGCGATATGGTTAGGAAGATGTTGCCAGAATTTTTGAACTCAAAAAAAGGAGTTAGCTCATATCTTACAGGGGTCTCTTGACATTGCATCCTATTTTAATAAGATCAAGCAACTCGGGAATGAGATTATTGCTTTATCAGTTACTCGAGTCAGGACTTGCAGTACTTGTGGTGCTAAGTCTGGCTATCAGAAGGATATGATATCCAAAATATCTACCAATTTTTGATAGGTTTAAATGACACCTACATACAAACCAGAAGCAACATATTCATGATTAAACCTTTCCCTTCTGTTAGCATTATTTACATCATTCTACTATCAGATGAGAAGCAGAGACAAGTTCCTAATTCCTCTCAGTTTCTTCCTAGCCCTCCCTCTTTTAATGTGGGTGTACCCAAATAAGTCTACTCTTCTAGAGTCTATTTTGATCCCCCCCAAGTCTTCTATCTATAAGTACTGCAAGAAACCAGGTCATACCATTAACAAATGCTACAAGTTACATGGATACCCTCCCAACTTCAAGTTTACTAAGGGATCTGGTCTAAGGAAGATTGCTGCTCATGTTGACTTGGAGATGATCCCTGTTCTAGTGCTGTTGTTTCTAGTATGGGATCTCAGGTTGATACTTCTTCTGAGATTTTTCCTGATTCTGTGGTGTCTGGTCTGACTAAGGATCAATATTCACAATTGATGATGATGCTCCAACAAACTCATATCTCTGATTCCTCCTCTACTCCAAACCTCATGGCTTCTGCTAATTTTGCTGGTAAGTTGCTATCAGAGAGTGTTTTGCTCAAATCTTCTATGCTTTTCCAGGTAGATAGTTTTATTTGGATCATAGATTCTGGAGCCTCTAATCACATGACCTCCCACAAAGACTTACTCTTCAACCTACAACCTTTACCTATCCCCTATCTTGTTTCCTTACCCTATGGTTATAAGGTCAAGGTTCATTTTGTAGGGTATTTGACTTTATTTCATAACTTCACAAATCATCATGTACTTTATGTTCCTTCTCTCCATTACAATTTAATTTCTGTATATAAGTTGTTAGATCAGTTCAATGGGATTGTTCTATTTACCAGAACTCTTTGTGCTATATAGTCCCTTCACTAAAGATGCCCTTCGTTCTTGGATCACAATCTCTAGAAGCTTATTCTGCCCCTATTGCATCTGCTACATCTGCCACTACTTCTATAATTCACACATCTATTTCTCTTGTTTCCTCTATTGTTTTACATGATGTCTATGTTTTTTCTTCTGAGATTAGTGCAAATGTAACTAGTGTCGGTTCTGATAAGAGACACGTATATACTGATTCAAATTTGAACAATCTTAATAAAATGGACGTGGTGTGGCACATTAGACTTGGGCATATTCCAATTTTTAAAATGAAGCATATCCTTGCCTTTGCCTTACATTTTTCTCCCGAACAATCTTTTTTTTCCCAATTTATCCTTTATCAAAGCAAACAAGACTAACATTCCCTGATACCATCATACAACTAAAAAGCATTTTTAGTTAATACACATTGATACTTGGGGTCCTTATCATTTCCGCACTTATAATGGCTCAAGGTATTTTTTGAACATTGTAGATGATTTCTCAAGATCCACTTGGACCGACTTAATGGATGCCAAAGCAATGTATTTGACGTATTAAAAGCCTTCATAGCCATTATCACACCTCCTTTTTTACACACTTACCCCGAAGGATAATGTATAAGGGAGTTTTTTCATTTAAAGTGATATTATTCGAATGAGATTGTTTATTTAATTAGAGTCGCCACTTGGGATAGGTTTGGCTTTTGGTGTCCCAAGTCACCGGGTTATCTTGAATCCCAAATCGAGGAAAATTTCGACTTCCCGAATGGAGTCTGCGAACCAGAAATTCTGAATAAGGAATTCTGTTGACCCGAGGGAAGGTGTTAGGCACCCCCTGATCTCGTGGTTCTAGCACGGTCGCTTAAACTATTATAATTGGCTAAAAATCTAATTTAATACATGTCATCCTATAGTGCAATTTTAAAATTATTTACTGCTTCTAATTAATTTTTAGAAAATTGAACGTCATTTAAAACATATTTTTGGATCACGTCACATGAAATGCACCCGGATCCTCGACACATTTTATTCAACGTTTTGGGATTTGGATTTGGGTCACATGAAATGCACACCCGAGTTTAGGAAGGTAAAATTATTAAAAAAAATACTCCTAAAGTGACTAATGTGTTATTAACTTTGCGGGAAGCCATGAAAATTTGCTAAATGGCTGACCCGATGTCTAAATATTTTTATAGAAGTAATTAAAAGGGCCATGCAATTTATGAATTTTCCTTTTGGCGTTGCGCACCTCGTTTATTTTTTAAGGCCATCCTAAAAGGGCTATTATTTTTTATTAAAGATTGTCTCTAAACCCCTATGAATTGATTATTATTGAAAGCAATAAAAAGGCCCGGGCTTCAAAGTCTTTAGCTCATTGGGCTTCGGATTTGGTCCAAGAAGAGGGGAATCCTTTCAGCATTATGAAGGGGGACTAGTCTTTAGTTTTCAAAAGCAACCAAACTTGGAGGTATTTTCGGTGGTTTATAGCTTATCCCAAACGTCCTGGTTCAAAGGCTGGGCCTATTATTAAATATACAGGCCCAAATTCGTTTACCCTGAAGGCTGGACTACTATTTTTTTTGGATTTTTAACTGCTGATTTAATCACATTGGACTGGATAACCTTCAATTGTTTTGGGATTCAAATCTCACATTTATTTCATCTTGTTTGCTTCCTGATGAATTAGTAGTTAAATCTGGGAGTCCAGCAATCCCATAATTTCGATCAATACACATAAAACAACTTAATCATGGCCTAAGAATTGAAATTAGTTACTAATAGTTATTTCTGATTCTAATGAACAACAAAATAAGCAAATTTAACATAATTGGTCCCTTATAGCTACTAGAAATGTTTCAATTTCAGTGATAAGCATACATGATGTTTTCCAGATTTGAATCATGGTGATATGTTCTAATACTAGTAATAAGACTGAAACTAACTCTGTCAAACTAGTATCACATTCTGAGCTTAACTTTCATGATAACAAAACCAAAATCAAATATATTAGACCTAGCATTATGAACAGGACATTTAGGTGATCATAAAAATCCGGCAGTTCAGCTGAAAATAGTCCATACAGTTCCATTGATACAACTATTATGAAATTCAGATGGCTACAAGTGTGAACTGCACTAATACTAAGGTAGAGTAAAGGAAGATAGAAATAACCTGCACTTCAATTATCTTTCCAATTTGAACCATACATTTTACTCAATTTCATATATCATTTGAGACTGAGAAATACCTGGAAGTTAGAACACAATAAGAAGAAGGAGAAACAAACATCAGTAAACAATAATCAACAACGAAATCAACAGCAACACAACTCACAAACAGCCAGAAATCCAGGAAAAGAGAAGCAGGATGTAATTGGCTTCAAAGGAGCTTCAATTAACCAAATATACCAGCTGGATTTGAAAACCAGCTTGAAGAACCAATGTAGTTGAACCAAACAGACCAGGAAAAGATTTTATACTATATTTTGGTTAGTTTTTCAGGAATTTTTATTTCTAGGATCTAATATTTCGTATTTAAACTATCTATTTCTAACAGAATTTTTTTTGGATTTTTAGTAGGTTTTTCAGTAGTTTTTGGATTTGAACTTTGAACTTTTTCAGAGTTTTTCTCTCTAGACCTCTAAGAACTGATTTAAATTTTGAATTTCAAATTTTGGGATCTCTAGCCTCTTTTGCAAGGCAAGGGGCTGCCCTTTTTATAGGGAAAGCTTAGGGCAGCCTTCAAATTCCTGCTTTACCCCTAAGTCCCTATTTTATTTTTAGTTTTTTAACTATTTAGTCCTTTATTTGTTGGCTTGCTGCCCAAGTTAAACCACTAAACCCCTGAAATTCAAATTAGAACCCCTTTTTAGAAGATTATAGGGGGTTCTATTTTTAGTTACTGCACTACTTTCTATTTTGAAGTACCTATACTACCCTTAATTAATCCTAAAATTACTAGACTATGATGACTATCCTAGCCCTTCTAACTAACCATGGTCAAACTAACAATTTGAAAATCATTCAGCTAAAACCAAATTCAATTATAACAACAACAACAACAACCCAGTATAATCCCACAAGTGGTGTCTGGGGAGGGTAATATGTATGCAGGCCTTACCCCTACCGGGGGGGGGGGACAGAGAGGCTGTTTCCAAATTCAATTATAACACAACTCTTAAATCTAAACTAACTACTGAATTCCGGATTGTAAACTACTATTATCTATTAGCAGTCAAACAAAAAAGCTAAGAAATGAACAAAATCAAAACAGAATAGGTAGGAAAAGAAAAATCCAACACTGGCAAACAAAAGAAAATCCAAGAACAGGCAAAAGTATTAATCAAATTATCAAACTAAACTAATCGAAAATAAAATTACAGACCTAGAACACTGTAATACTAAGCGGATTAACAGAAAACTAATATTAAAATAAAGAATTCAAATAACAAAAGAAGGAATAGAAAAGTCACCTATGCAAGGCTTGAACAAAGAATGGATTTCGATTCGAGCCTCGGAATAATGTTAAACGTTTGTTCTTCATAAAGAACAAACGAAAATATTGTTCCGTGACTCGAATCCAACACCGGACTCAGGAAATTGGGCAGAAATAGAGCGATTTGAACTTCTAGGGTTCTGCCACTCTACGATTTAAAATTCGAGTAATTCCAGTAATATTCAAAGTAAACCAATTAGGGGTTTAGGAAGAGGGAGGTGAGGAGAGTATAGGGTGTGACTTTGGGGAGGTTTGGGAAGATTTGGATCTGGCCGCTTCTTTTCGATTTAATATTCGAAAGATTCGGCTAGAATTTGAGGGAAATGGAGTGTAGATTCGGAAAGAGGAGAAGGAGGAGCACCTAGGGTGTAAATTTGGGGTTATTTGGAGAACGGCCGCCGACGGACGGCGGAGGGCGGTGGTCTGCATTAGGTGTTTAGAGACGATAATCTGGGGGGAGGGGGAGGGGGAGGGGCTGTCCGACATTTTTATATTAAGGGGAGTGGACTTCTCAACCGTCAGATCAATAAACATAGACATTTGAGATTGAATCTTGGCTAAACGGTGTCATTTGGGGATCTAAATGGGTGGACCGAGTATTGTGTATTTGGGCTGGGGCATGTTTGGTCCGGTTTTGGGCGAGATTGTGCTGGGTTAAACGAATTTGGGGATTTTTAGCTTGGGCTGGTTATTGATATACATAGCTGGCCCAAAAACAACTTTTCTCTCATCTTTTGCTTTTTTTTCTTTTTTTTTTCAATTAATTTCTTTTGTATATTAAAATCTCAAAGGCCTAATTAAACTAATTAATCTAGACGATGGTTGCTACAAATTAATTGAAACAAATTAAAAGAAACTAACCAAAATTCAAAGCTAAAGTCAAAATTTTTTCTTTTATGATTTTGTATTCTTCGTAAAAAATCTAACTATTAAAAATGTAAAATTACTTCCTAAATGCACGAATGTAATTTTTTTTTGTATTTTTATGAACTTATCTAATACTAAAAGGCACATACAAATGAAAACACACAAAATTATTCAATTTAATCCTAAAATCAAATAATAAAAGAGAAAAATCTTAATTTTATGGATTCTATAGGAATAATTCAAATGAGGCAAAAATCACGTGCTCGCAGCTGCCCCTCTTTGCTCGGAGATACGAAGGATTTTCGGGCAAAGACAAATGAGCAATTATGAGAGATTTTTGCCTGCTTGGCATTCCATGAGAAGCGTTTTTGAAAACCGTCTGACCGAACCCTGCTTCAAAGGTTGCCTACATATCTTTGGCTACAAAGGAATCAGGTCAGTGTAGTTCTGGAAGTTTTGGTAGCTGGGACTACCAGGAAGCCATGATTTCACCGTTGTTGTTGCTGCTACTGCTTGCTGACCTCCTTATTACACCAAAAGAAAAATCAAAACTAAGCTAGCTATGCCTATTAACTATGAGTTACAAGATTCCTATCTATAAATCTCTTGAAGATTGATCTTGAGTCTTAGCTGATTTTGCTGTAGACTCCGATCTGAATCTTGATGCTCGCAAGTTGTAGGTGTTGTTTCTTTCTGCAGCATTGGGTCAAAGCGAGATCGGCGGAGCTTGTGACTTCAATCAAGTTCTGAGCAATCAGCACCTATGTTCACTTCAGCATTTTGAATTCACTTTTTTTTATTCTTTTTTCTTCTTTTCTTTTATTCTGGATTGAGACTCATTCTTTTGATCATCTCGAATCCTGTGCCTTGAGGTAAAACCTGTTTGGACACCAAAACAAATAAACGAACGAAATTTTTCTGCCCCAGTTTTCACTAGGAAAATTTCGTGAGTTATTTGCAACACAAATCTAAACTATTTTTTGTTGAAAGCAATAAAAATCGGGATTGTATCCTTGGGAATGAAGCTTTAAATTGGGAGGATTACTAGGCTAAGCTGGAAAATGACCGGGTTATGCTGGAAAAGAAAAAGGTCCTCGGGTTATGCCGGAGAGATCCATGGGTTATGCCAGGATAAAAGAAAAGGCCATTGGGTTATGCCAGGGCGGTCCACAGGTTATGCTGGGATAAAAAAAAAAAGGTCCTTGGGTTATACTAGGGAGGTCCACGGGTTATGCCGATATTAAAGGAAAAGGTCTTTGGGTTATGCCAGGGAGGTCCGCGGGTTATGCCGGGATAAAATAAAAAGGTCCTTGGGTTATGCCAGGGAGGTCCACGGGTTATGCCGGGATAAAAGAAAAAGGTTCTTGGGTTATGCCAGGGAGGTCCACAGGTTATGCCAGGGAGGTCCACGGGTTATGCCGGGATAAAGAAAATGGTCCTTGGGTTATGCCAGGGAGGTCCATGGGTTATGCCGGGATAAAAGAAAAAGGTCCATGGGTTATGCCGGGATAAAAGAAAAAGGTCCTTGGGTTATGCCAGGGAGGTTCACGGGTTATGCCGGGATAAAGAAAAAGGCCCTTGGGTTATGCTAGGGAGGTCTACGAGTTATGCCCGGATAAAGAATAGGGTCCTTAGGTTATGCCAAAGAGGTTTACCGGTTATGCCGGGATAAAAGAGAAAAGGACCTTGGGTTATGCCAAGGAGGTCCACGGGTTATGCCGGGATATCCAGGGAATGGGGCCCTATGCCACCATGATTTTTGGGGATTTTTCTTTTCACTTCTTCTTCTTTCTTTCTTCTTTTTTCTTTTTATTTAGTAAAACGCATGAAAGAATTTGGGTAAACTTCCCTTTTTGGCCGGTTCCTACTGCAAAGCCGTTTCAGCACTTGCGCATTTCTTTTCCTTTTTGGGTTGCACCTGCTTCTTACATGGTTGCTTTGAATTACACTTGTTTTAACTTTCAAACAAAGAACAATTTGTTAGTTTGAAATAGTGGTTGGTTTTGTGGCCTTGATCATCTCAATTGCTTGATCCCGACCCAGTTTCTATTGAAAACTTTGCTGCTTGCTGGCTTTGAGGGTGAATCTCTTTTCAAACCGAAAGGACTCGACTTCTAGGATTTCATGATTACTCGCCGACGTAGGCTCTTGCCTTTTCACTTTATTCTGCTCTTAGGACCTTTGTCTTTGACTTTCTTTCCTTTCCAATGTCTTTGCTTTGAAAGCATCAACAATCATGGCCAGTCGGGATTGGCTTGACACACCCGCTGAGGCTGGGTACTTTCTTTTAGCTTTCGTTAGGCAGAGCCCTATAAAAGCTAGTCCTGCCACCTTTTCTTTGTAATAGTTTCAGAAGCAGAGTTAGGCCAAAAGGGATTCAAGGAAAAGGTAAACAGGGATCAAGAGGATGAATTTAAATAGAAGCGTCCCTTTCGAGGGAAGAGAAGGACTTATCTAGGGGTACATGCAAGCTTCAAATGGACATGACATGCTTCTTAGATTGGATGCCCGACCCGCACAAACTTTCCCAACTTCTCGTAAGATCATTAACCCGTATTTCAAAGCAAGGGAACCTTGCCAGGACTCCTTCAATGGTGAGAGGTGTCTTCTTTTCGACCAACGACAACCTTTGCTGGTTTTCGCCAATCAACCTCTCTCATTTCTCTTCTCACCGTCGCCCAATAGTGCTCTTTACGAGTTTTCACCAAACGGACTCTCTTATTTTCAAATTCTCTACTCATCGTCGCCTTATGGTGCCCGAAGGTTTTCACCGATAAGACTCTCTCATTTTATTTCTCTCAATTTGGACTATATCAGATTCCAACAATGTTGTTTTTCAATTCCTATGCCTTTGCCAACTGATCAGAAGGACTTGGATAAGGTTTTTGGATAAAAAGAATTTTGGACAGAAGTACAACTTTGGAACCATTTTGGTGGACTCATGGCCGAACCATTATATCATCTGCCCAGTTTCACTTTTGAAGGAAATTGGGATTTTTGTTTTGGCGTGACTGAACCCCAGAGAGAGGCTGCCTACATATCCTTTCAGAATCAAGTCAGACGTAGTTCAGGGAAAACATTTTGTTTTTTGTTATTTTTTTTTTGTTTTTGTTTTTTTTTGTTTTGCTTTTCTTTTTCTTTTTCTTTTCATCATTTTTTTATAATACTTCTGTGTTCCAAATAGGGTAGTCAAGGAAGAATAACCGGCTCAAATGGTTTTGCGAAGGGTTGATAGCGTTTGGATAGCGAGAAGGAAAGCCTTCGTCATCTCAATTGCACAAAATCCATCACCGCAGGGAGCCTAGACATAGTACCTTTTTACTGCATCCGCATTCACGGCTGTTTCGGGATCATTTCCTTCGATATCTGCCAAATACAATGCTCCTCTCGGCAATTTCCAATTAGTAGTAAATTTTTCTTTTGCTTATTGGTGATGAGGGAGAATGCGTCTTAACACGAGTTGTCCCACTTCAAAATTCCTGGGACACACATTCTTGTTATAAGCGCGGACCATTCTTTGTTGGTATAACTGCCCGTGACGAACCGCGGCCATTTGTTTTTCATCAATTAAAGACAATTGTTCCAGCCGAGTCTTGACCCACTTACTATCCTCAATTTTCGCTTCAACGATTATCCGGAGTGAAGGGATTTCTAACTCTGCGGGGATAACATCCTCAATTCTATTGACCAACAAGTATGGGGTTGCTCCTACCGATGTGCGCACCGTGGTGCAATATCCAAGTAATGCAAAAGGTAGCTTGTCATGCCATTGTCTGGAGCTTTGAATCATCTTTTCAGAATCGTCTTAATATTCTTGTTTGCTGCTTCGATGGCACCATTGGCTTTGGGCCGATAGGGAGTGGAATTTCTATGTGTTATTTTGAATTGTTCGCATACTTCTTCCATCAAACGACTATTCAGGCTAGCAGCATTGTCTGTGATGATAGTTGCAGGAATGCCGAAGCGGCAAGTAAGATTAGAGTGTACGAAATCTACCACAACTTTCTTGGTGACTGACTTAAGAGTGATGGCTTCAACCCACTTCGTGAAATAGTCAATAGCAACCAGTATGAATCTATGTAAGTTTGAGGCTTTTAGCTCAATTGATGCAATGCCCCAAGCAACGAATGGCCAAGGTGCTGACATAGGATGTAGTTCAGTTGGTGGTGCATTAATCAAATCACCGTGCACCTGACACTGATAGCATTTCCGGACAAAGCTGAAGCAGTCCTTCTCCATAGTTATCCAATAATATCCCGCACGAAGGATTTTCTTTGCCAAAACATACCCACTCATATGAGGTCCGCACACTCCTGCGTGTACTTCATGCATAATTCTTCCGGCTTCCTCGGCGTCAAGACATCTCAACAAGTTTATTTCTGGGGTCCTCTTATACAATACATCACTACTCAAGAAGAAACCACTCGCGTGCTGTCTGATGGTCCTCTTTTGATCTCCGATAGCTTGCTCAGGGTATTCTTATATTTTCAAAAACCTTTTAATGTCGTGATACCATGGCTGGATGGTTGGATCCGCCTCAACCGTGTTACAATAACCATGCCTTTCCTTGATTTAGATCTCTAGAGGATCAATATGGGCATTGCCTGGATAAGGCAGCATCGAAGCTAGAGTGGCAAGTGCATCAGCTAATTCATTGTGGCACCGAGGTATGTACTTGAACTCTATCAACTTGAACCGCTTGCTGAGATCTTCCACATGTTGCTGATAGGGAATGAGCTTAACATCTCGGGTCTCCCACTCTCCCTGGGCTTGCCGGATAATCTGATCGGAATCCCACATGATTAATAACTGTTCGACGTCTTGATCAATTGCCATGTTCATACCCATTATGCAGGCTTCATACTCAGTGGTATTGTTCGTGCAGAAGAACCGAAGCATGGCTGTAGCCGGGTAGTGTTGACCAGTAGGTGAGATCAAGATTGCTCCAATTCCCACACCTATGGCATTTACTGCTCCATCAAAGAACATTTTCCAAGCATGAGTGTCTTTAGAGATTGATACTATTGAATTTACCTCTTCATCTGGGAAGTAAGTGCTCAATGGTCGTTATTCTTCGTCAGCCGGATTTTTAGCCAGATGATCTGCCAATGCCTGGGCTTTTATTGCTGTACGAGTAACATAGACTATGTCAAACTCAGTGAGTAGAATCTGCCATTTTGCTAACCTCCTTGTGGGCATTGGTTTTTGGAATATGTACTTCAATGGCTCCAACCTGGTTATGAGGTAGGTGGTGTAGGCTTGCAAATAATGTCTTAGCTTCTGAGCGACCCAAGTCAAGGCGCAACAGGTTCTTTTCAACAGAGTATATTTTGCTTCATAATTGGTGAAATTCTTACTCAAGTAGTAGATTGCCTGTTCTTTCTTCCCAGTTACATCGTGTTGCCCTAGGACACAGCCGAAGGAATTTTCCAATACTGTCAGATATAAGAAAAGATGTCTCCCTGGCTCTGGTGGGACCAATACTGGAGGATTTGACAGATATTCTTTGATCTTGTCGAAGGCTTCTTGAAATTCATCCGTCCATTTGACTGCTGCATCTTTCTTCAACAACTTGAATATGGGCTCACATGTGGAAGTCAGTTGAGCAATGAACCGGCTGATATAGTTTAATCTGCCCAACAAACTCATCACATCCTTCTTAGTTCTTGGAGGAGGCAAATCCCGAATATACTTTATCTTTGTTAGGTCTAACTCGATACCTCTCCTGCTGACTATGAAGCCCAGAAGTTTGCCTGACAGAACTCCAAATGCACATCTAGCTGGGTTTAGCTTCAGATCATACTTGTGCAACCGTTTGAAGAACTTTCTCAAATCTCGAACGTGATCATCCTGAGTTCGGGACTTGATGATTACGTCGTCCACATACACCTCTATCTCCTGATGCATCATATCATGGAAGATGGCGGTCATGGCCCTCATATAGGTCGCCCCAGCATTCTTCAGACCAAATGGCATCACCCGGTAACAGTATGTACCCAAGGGTGTGGTGAAGGACGTTTTCTCTGTGTTTTCCTCATCCATCAACACCTGGTGATATCCTGCGTAGGAATCCACAAAGGACTGTATCTCGTGCTTGGCGCAGTTATCAACAAGGATGTGAATATTGGGCAAAGGGAAATTGTCTTTGGGACTTGCCTTGTTCAAATCTGTGTAGTCCACAGACACCCGTGTCTTCCCATCTTTTTTCGGAACTGGGACTACATTAGCTAACCATGTAGTGTACTGAACTACTCGGATTACCCCTGCTTTCAACTGTTTCGTGATTTCTTCTTTGATCTTATCACTGATGTCAGTTTTAAACTTTCTTTGTTTTTGCTGGACCAGAGGGCAATCTGGGTAAGTTGGCAACTTATGCACCACTAGATCAGCACTCAGCCCTGGCATATCATCATACGACCAAGCAAACACATCTTTAAACTCAAACATGAGTTGGATTTGTGCATCTCGGGTTTTCTTATCTATGTGAATGCTTATTTTGGTTTCCCGTATTTCCTCAAAAGTTCCCAAGTTAACCGGCTCAGTGTCATTCAAATTTAGCTTAGGGTTGTTCTCAAATTGTTCCAGTTCTCGATTTATTTCCCTAAATGCCTCTTCTTCATCATATTCCGGTTCTTGGTTCATTATTTCACAATTAGACAGCGTGTTTGGATCTGGGCATGAAGTCTGCAAGCATGACATGTTATTTAAAGCCGCATTATTATAAATGAAAAGAAAAAATAAAAAAGGAAAATAAAGAAAATCAGAAAGAATAAAGAGAATGAGCGATGAAATATTGATTTCATTTCTTGGAATTGGGAAGATAACAGGGTTTACATTGGTAATTTAAAGACAAGAAACTAAAGAAACATCCGAGTTACACCCTGGAATAACTCGGGATGCAGAAAAAGCAGCAAGACAGGTCTACCGGGACTCCCGCCTGATCGAAAATGGCGTAGTCTTCCAATTTTGGAGCTTGGCGCTTGGTCCCATGTATAACACCTCAGCGGTGCTAGTAGCCTCTCCCAGTTGAACCATGTGGGTTTCGTAGAGTACTTTTCTCATTGCCCCACATATTTCCTCAATTTCTTCAGCTGTGAAAACCTCATCATCTTCCTCTTCACTGTACTTAGGCTTGACAAAGGTCTCATACATGTGTGGCAATGGCTGTGGAAAGACCCATCCTTCCTTCTTTCTCTCATCTGCCCATTTTACACCATCTGGGTTAGAATGGAAACCTATCCCGAAGAACTTTTCGGTCATAGGCAGAGTCACCAGCTCAGATATTCCTTGCAGAGATTTCCAAGTCCCTTTTCTGGCTTGAAACCATGTCTGATCATTTCCTTAGCCACCATAATCGAGGCATTGGATAAGAAAGGTTGAGGGCAAGGGCTTCCTTCTTCATGCTGATCCGCCACCACAACTTCAAATTCTTGGTAGATTATGTGCTCACTACCCTCCCTCGCTTTTAGACATGGGACAGATGGGTCCCGATAGATCGACTGTTCATCTTCTCCATGGACCACAATTTCCTGATCCTCATATTCAAATTTCACCATTTGGTGGAGGGTAGAAGGCACAGCTCCAACGGCATGGATCCAAGGCCTTCCCAGAAGAAAATTATAAGACGTATCCATATCCAGCACTTGCAATGTCACCTTGAAGTCCACCGGTCCAATGGTCAAGATTAAATTAATTTCTCCGATGGTATCTCTTTTGATGCCATCAAAGGCTCTCACACAGACATTATTGGGACGAATCCTTCCAATCTCGATTTCCATACGTTGCAGTGTGGAGAGTGAGCAAATGTCGACACCCGAGCCTCTGTCTACCATGACTCACTTAACATAATATCCCTCGCACTTGACAATCAAGTACAAGGCCTTGTTGTGAGCAGCTCCCTTTGGAGGCAAGTCATTTTTGCTGAATGAGATTTGATTGACAGCAAAGAACCTTTCCGCCATTCTTTTAAGTTGTTCTACTGAAGTTTCAACCGGCATGTAGGCTTTATTCAGAGTTATCATTAACACCTTTTGATGCTCAAGGGATTTCAACAGTAATGACAGTAAAGACACTTGTTCAGGACATTTTTGCAACTGATCGACCACCTCATAGTCGGCCATTTTCATCTTTTGAAAGAAAACTTCTGCTTCTTCAGCACTCACAGGTTTCTTAGGCGGGAAACACCTTTTGGTAGCATTGTTCACCTCTTTTAGGTTTGAGTACTTTTCAACAGGGACATTTTCTGGAAGCCCTCCCAAGATCTCTTTCCTTTATACGTAACCACCGTCTGATGATAATTCCAGCGCAGTACAGCAGGGTTGGTCATAGGCTTCTGTGGCACGCGTCCAATAACCACTGGCTCACTCAGCCGAGGTAGTTTGATTGTCCCCCGCACCACATAGGCTTGGTTGGGTACGTACACTTGTGTTCCTTTTTTCCATTCCAATTTCTTTGCAGGGCTCACAATCAGCTTCGTTTCTTGACGACTTTGCGGGACATAGAGAATTCCATCCTTAGGAGGTATCGCTTTTGTTCTGGTTTTAGCTTTCTTTTCTTCTCCCCTTTATCTTGATTTGGGGCAACCTTTGGCTTTCTTTCTGCGTCAACAATAGCAATGATGGCCTTTAATGCAGGATCGAACTCTTTATCCTTACCGATCATCCCAATCACAAGCCCATTATTAAGGGCTGGCAAAGGATTGTTGGTCATATTTGGGACCTCCTCGTCCCTTAGCACTATCTTTCCTTGCTCTATCAAGTCTTCCACGGCTCTTTTCAACGTCCAACAGTTTTCTGTATCATGCCCCTTAGCTCTTGAGTGATAAGCACATCGGACGCCTTGCTGATAGGAGGGTGATTTCGGGTTTTGCCTGTTTGGAGGTATGGCTATAGCTAATTCATTTGAACAAGCTTTGGGAACAGACTGGAGTAGGGTTTGCCGATTGGTGTAAAATTTGGTCTCCTGGGTGGTTCTCGATGATGGAAGTTATTTTGTGGAGGACGGGGGTTATAGTGGTTTTGGTGAGGAGGCTAGTTTCTTTAGAACGGGGCTTGATTTCTATTGGCATGTGGCTATGGCTGGGCAAAAGGTTGAGTGTTCATGACCGCATAAGGTGGAGGATCATAAGCCATATCATGATGAGGTTAGTAGTGTTGAGAGGTTCTTTCAGAAAATATGGGTCTGGGAACGTGATGCCTCCTTGCCCCTGATGCTGCCATAGACGTTTCTTCTTTCTGCTTTCCTCTATCCATTCCTCCAAACCCGCCTTGAATGGCTTGGTAGGTTGCTTTGATGGCTAACTGGCTCAATATTTTACCCGTTTTCAAACCACTCTCTACCATCTCACCAATCTTGATTGCCTCTGCAAAAGGTTTGCCCATAGCCGACATTATGTTCTGGAAGTAATCGGCTTTTTGGGCCTGAAGAAATACGGTGACCATTTCTACTTCATCCATTGGGGGTTTCACCCTCGAGCTTGCTCGCGCCACTTAATTGCATATTCTCGAAAACTTTCCGAGGATTTCTTCTTTAGGTTCGCCAAGGAGTTCCTATCTGGCGCAATGTCTATGTTGTACTGAAATTGTCGAACATAATCTCTGGCAAAATCATCTCAAATATGCCATCGAGATATGTCCTGATCCATATACCATTCCGAAGCTATGCCCACCAAGCTTTCTCCAAAGTAAGCCATTAACAACTCCTCTTTTTTGCCAGCCCCACGTAGTTGGTTGCAATACTTTTTAAGGTGGGAAATAGGGTCGCCATGCCCATAATACTTCTCAAACTTCGATGTTTTGAATCCCATAGGCAGGTGCACGTGAGGGAACATACATAGATCATTATAAGAAACAATCTTCTACCCGCTTAAACCTTGCATATTTTCAGACTCTGCTCTAAACTCCTCATCCTTTTTGCCATCTCGTCCTGCTCAGGCGCTTTAGGAGTTTTGTCTTGTCCAGGTGTAAGCTCAAACGGAGGTGGTTGGGAGTAAGTGTATGTGGGATATTGAGGAGGATCCGCTTGAAAGATAGGATTTTGGAAAGTGAAGGCCGAGGGATCAAAAGCGGGCCTAGGTAGTGAAGGCTGTGTGGTGGCGGAGCATGGTGGAGCGGTAAAAATATTGGGGGTTACTCCTGATGTGAGCACCTGGGGGCGTACCTCAGAAGGCGTTCCTATAAAGTGAGCAGACATGGTGGGTTGTTCCAACGGGATATTCGGGTGACTGATCGGGATGTTAGAAGTATCCCCGATTCTAGGGAACAATTCAGGAAAGCCAGGGATAGCACTTGGAGGCTCCCTGCCATTAGTCCATGCGTCCCACATCTCCATCACTCGGAGACGTAATTTCTTCTTCAGCTGTGGCAGACTCGGAGGCCGGGATCCCTGAGATGGGGCTGTCTTCGGTGATGAGAACTAGTGGCAAAGTCATTTCAGACAATATTTCTGTACTTCCTTTTGATCTGGTAAAATACCGATGCGATGCCAGTTTACCAAAAACCAACCACAGTTTCTAAAAACCTAAGCTGGAGTTTGGACAGCAACAACGGTTAGTTTGAGATAAGTAACAAATAGGTAACCGCACATTGGGGTGTGATGCACCTATACAGTTAAATGAGTGTCTACATGTTTGCAACAGTTGCATGCGTCATCCCGACTTTTCTTCCCATTTCTTTTCTTTTGATTTGTTTTTCCTTGCTTCTCCTTTGCTTTTCTGGTTTTCTCTCATTTTGATTTTCTTTCCTCTCCATTATTCTTTTCTTTCTGGCCTTTCTCTTTTTGTGTTTCTTTTCCACTCTGTTTTTCCTTTTATTTCCTTCCTTGTATTTTTTTAGGGTTACGGTCAAATCTTATGGAGATTGCCTACGTATCGTGACCCTGCATAAATCAGACCAAGCGTAGTTCTTGCAAGTGAATTGCAAAAATAAGGAAATAATTTTTGGGATTTTTTTTCTTTTCAATTTTTCATTAATAAAATTTTGATTACAAAGATACTAGACTATTTGTTTTTCTTAAAGGGAAAATTACAAAACAGACTCAAAATAATAAAATACAGACTCGATAATTAGGAATACATTAAAGCTTCAAATCCTGGGGCCCACAGGACATCATTCGGCATCGCCGCGGGCCTACGTGCAAGACCCCCTTGTAACTGCTCTAAATCATTCATAACTTGCCGAACAAAAATCATCACTGTAGCAAAGAAGGTAGTGCGATTCATTCTTTCGCCTGCCTGACATTTCATGACAATATAATCCGCAATGCCTCTAATTCTTTCTCTGATTCGGCCATTTTCCTGAAGTAGTCGGCTTATTTGATGGTTGAGGGCCTCTAGCACCTGGGAGTCATGGAAGTTATGGTCTTGCAACAGCTTCATTTCTTTCTCCATCTCGGCCATCAGCCTATAGCACTATTCCCTCTCAGCCTGAAATTCTTTGTCCTGCTGGGCTGCCTTATCTTCAAGGGTGTTCATTTTTCTTTTCAAATTAGCAATGGTTCCCTCATAATTTCTTTTCATTTTTTGCACAAATTGGGCCATCTCCTCTGTCTTCTTTTCCCACTGCACCCAGAGTGTTGCCATATTCCCTTCATATTTTTCTAATTCTTCCTGACACTCTAAGACTTGTTTCTTCAGCCCTTTTATCAACCTCTCATCGGACCGACTTCTTTCTTGATTTTTAGCAGCTATTTTCATTTGTTGGATTTGATCCTTAAAAGCCTCATTCTCTTGGGATAGTTTCTTTTTGTCACCTTCATTGGCTGCGACTTGCAAGCTGTTTTCAAACCGAAGTATTTTTCCAATGCTCCTATTAGGGCCCTGTATTCCTTTTCCTTGGCTAACCACTCCCATTGTACCTAGGCCCCGTCAGTAAATTGTTGTACATGTGGCTTTTTGGCTGGTCTCTCAGGAATTTGAAATCTTTTTCCAAACCAGACCAAGTATTTGGGGTCCACTTCGCCTTTAGCCTGATCCTGCACTATGGTTTTAGGCTCAAGATACCTACATTCATTCCATATCTGGCGAATTTTCCCCTCAGGAAATGCAGCTTTCGGGCCTAGTTCAATGACTTGTTTGCTCAGATCTTCATCACGATGGACGGTTTGGAATCTTCCCAGGAGCATAGGGTTGGATACTCCGAATGCCCATCAAGAGAATATAGGCTACTTTAACTGATGTGTATACTGCCTCAGTAATGGGAAACCACCCGAAAGTCCACTCAATTTTGTCAGCAGTCATAGATCTCAAACATGATGGCCAAGCCTCGGTACCCTCAGGGAATTCAATGCCTATTACGCGGGTTTTAAATTCGTTAATACTGCTCAACCTGTCAAACCATAGTTCATGTACCCAGTCCTGTGACAGAGATGCTCTTGTATCCATAGCTGTCACAATAAATTGCAACCCTGAAAGAATTTACCCCCTTCTCGACATTTGGTCAAAGCTCGATACATTTCAGCCACAATCAATGGAACCATCGTGCTGTTGGTTTTCTTTATAGCCGCATCTAGCATTCCTATGAGGACAATATCTATGTGACCATCTTTTTGGGGACAGATCACGACTCCAAAGAAAGCTACCATGAAAGTTAATCCCCGCCGTGCCTCCTACTTATCTTTGTTTCCAGCGTGTGTCAAACCTGTGTTGGGCTCCTCAAAACCTTTCGGGTTGCCATATCGGTGGTATAAGAAATGAGAGTGCAATATCCTTCCGATAAATTCTTATCCTGAACATCCCGACTGATACTCTATAAGTCCAGAAATCTGTGAAGAGTTACCGGTCTTGGCGCCAATGGATATCGACCCCTGAGGTTTCCATTAAGTTCTGCATACCCTGCAACCTCTTCTAATGTACGTGTAAGCTCGAAGTCCAAAAACATGAACACGTTGCGAGTAGGGTCCCACAAAGGTATCAGTGCTTTAACAATATCCGGCCTTGGCTTAATGTTCAACAATCCGACCAGGCCACCGAGAATCTTCCCCACCGTTTCTCTGCTACCCTTTCCTAGGTCATTCCACCACATGTAGAGCTTCAAAGGGATCTCACTCAGGATTGAGAAGGATTCAATGTCAACTGTACTCATCCTGCATATTTATTTAAAATGACATAAGGCTTTATTTTGACCCAAAAAGAAAAAGTGGCTATTTTTCAGAAAAAAAATTATTTCAAGAAATATAAAGGCGTGGTTTTACGGATACGACCTTTCAGCACCTCGAGGAAGAAGATTTTAAGGTTATGCCCGTTAACCGTTTAAAATGATTCAGGGTGGCTGTTCTTGCAAAAATAGCCTTCCGGCGTCCTTTTGGGGATCGGATTATTTTAAACAAGAATGACATCACCCGACTTATTTTGTGACAAAAATCAAAATTTGGTATTTTTGGCTATTTTTGCAGAAAGGGAAGTTGGACCCGATGAGGGTTGCCTACGTATCTCATATCCGGTGAGAATCAAACTGGCGTAGTTCGGGCTAAACGTTTTGTCAAAACCAAATATTTGTTAAAAAAATCTTTTTTCTCTATTTTTTTCTAAATCCAGCAACATATCGGTACTATTTGGGCATTGGTTTTTCAAAACAAGTGGCTACCCTCACTTAGTCCTAAAACTGCTATTTTTCTCAATTTTCTCTTATACAAGCCAGTCAACATGCAAATCCGAGCTAATAAATGCACAAGTAGCACGTAAGATGCATCAGGATGGTCTTTTCATTTTAGGTCACCTGTCCTAGACGGACCCAACCCCTGTGTTGAGTCCCCTAAGTCAAATACACATGATGCAAACAAACGTTCCTACTAGGGATCCGACATGAGGTTTTGTACTTCTAGGTTTAAAGCCTAGGTTTATTGTTCTAGACCTGGATTACCCGAGAGGACAACTCGAGCCGAGGGGGAGGCAGCGTACCGGGGATACAGAAGCTCCACCGGCTTAGCAACTTATCCAAACCTCATTCTAAATGGGAAAAGACTCTAAATAGAAGAGAAGCTACACGAAGTGCACCCTTCTCCATGATGTAGAAGACTCAGAGAGAGGAAGAGATTCGTAACAGTTTATATATACAATTCAACAAATATCAAAGCGGTAAAACATTTAGCACATATAGCATGGAACATGCAGAAAATCAGATAAAATCAAATATAACAGTTACACTAAGCTTGAATTCTTGAACCCTGAATCAAAATTCTGGGTTCGCATTCCCAGCAGAGTCGCAGAGCTGTCACACCTCCTTTTTTACACACCTACCCCGAAGGATAATGCATAAGGGAGTTTTTCCATTTAAAGTGACATTATTCGAAATGAGATTATTTATTTAATTAGAGTCTCCACTTGGGATAGGTTTGGATTTTGGTGTCCCAAGTCACCGGGTTATCTTGAATCCCAAATCGAGGAAAATTTTGACTTCCCAAATGGAGTCTGCGAATCAGAAATTCTGAATAAGGAATTCTGTTGACCCGAGGGAAGGTTCTAGGCACCCTCGGATCCTGTGGTTCTAGCACGGTCGCTTAAACTATTATAATTGGCTAAAAATCTGATTTAATACATGGCATCCTATAGTGCAATTTTAAAATTATTTATCGCTTTTAATTAATTTTTAGAAAATTGAACGTCGTTTAAAACATGTTTTTGGATCACGTCACATGAAATGCACCCGGATCCTCGACACATTTTATTCAATGTTTTGGGATTTAGATTTGGGTTACATGAAATGCACACCCGAGTTTAGGAAGGTAAAATTATTAAAAAAAATATGCCTAAAGTGACTAACATGTTATTAACTTTGCGGGAAGCCATGAGAATTTGCTAAATGGCTGACCCGATGTCTAAATACTTTTATAGAAGTAATTAAAAGGGCCACACAATTTATGAATTTTCCTTTTGGCGCGGGGCACCTCGTTTATTTTTTAAGGCCATCCTAAAAGGGCTATTATTTTCTATTAAAGATTGTCTCTAAACCCCTATGAATTAATTATTATTGAAAGCAATAAAAAGGCCCGGACTTCAAAGCCTTTAGCTCATTGGGCTTCGGATTTGGCCCAAGAAGAGGGGAATCCTTTCAGCATTATGAAGGGGGACTGGTCTTTGGGTTTCAAAAGTAACCCAACTTGGAGGTATTTTCGGTGGTTTATAGCTTGGACCAAACGTCCTGGTTCAAAGGTTGGGCCTATTATTAAACATACAAGCCCAAATTCGTTTACCCTGACGGCTGGACTATTGTTTTGGTTTTTGGATTTATAGCAGCAGTAAATAATAATCAGCAATGAAATCAACAGCAACACAACTCACAAACAACTAGAAATCCAGGGAAAGAGAAGCCGGATGCAATTCAATTAACCAAATATACCAGCTTCAATTAGCCAAAAAACAGACAGTAGGTTTTTCAGTAGTTTTTGCATCTGAACTTGGAAGTTTTTCAGAGTTTTTCTCTCTAGGCCTCTAAGAACTAATTTGAATTTTGAATTTCAAATTTTGGGATCTCTAGCCTCTTTTGCAAGGCAAGGGGCTGCCCCTTTTATAGGCAAAGCTTAGTGCAGCCTTCAAATTTCTGTTTTACCTCTAAGTCCCTCTTTTATTTTCAGTTTTTTAACTATTTAGTCCTTTATTTGTTGGCTTGTTGCCCAAGTCAAACCACTAAACCCCTGAAATTCAAATTAGAACTCCTTTATAGAAGATTCTAGGGGGTTCTATTTTTAGTTACTGCACTACTTTCTATTTTGAAGTACCTATACTACCCCTAATTAATCCTAAAATTACTAGACTATGATGACTATCCTCGCCCTTCTAACTAACCATGGTCAAACTAACAATTTGAAAATCATTCAGCTAAAACCAAATTCAATTATAACACAACTCTTAAATCTAAACTAACTACTGAATTCCGGATTACAAACTACTATTATCTATTAGCAGTCAAACAAAAAGTTAAGAAATGAACAAAATCAAAACAGAATCAGTATGAAAAGAAAAAATCCAACATTGGTAAACAAAAGAAAATCCAAGAACAGGCAGAAGTATTAATCAAATTATCAAACTAAACTAATCAAAAATAACATTACAGACCTAGAAGACTGTAATAATGAACGGATTAACAGACTAATTTTAAAACAAAGAATTCAAATAACAAAAGAAGGAAAAGAAAACGCACATATGCAAGGCTTGAAGAAAGACTGGATTTCGATTCGAGCCTCGGAATAATGTTAAACGTTTGTTCTTCATAAAGAACAAACGAAAATATTGTTCCGTGACTCGAATCCAACACCGGACTCAGGAAATTGGGCAGAAATCGAGCGATTTGAACTTCTACGATTCTGCCGCTCTACGATTTAAAATTCAAATAATTCCAGTGATATTCGAAGGAAACCAGTTAGGGGTTTAGGAAGAGGGAGGTGAGGAGAGTATAGGGTGTGATTTTGGGGAGGTTTGGGAAGATTTGGGTTTGGCCGCTTCTTTTTGATTTAATATTGTGAGCACGTGATTTTTGCCCTAAGCAAATTATTCCAAAATACATGCAAAAATGATTTTGAATTTCTTGTGAAAATTTATTGATAATTGTGTGGAAATACCAGGATTTTCTAATTTTTGAAAGAAAAATGATCATAGGCTAAAAACTCGTGTTTTAGTCGTTGTAACAACACTTTAATTACTGCATTTTACAAATGTTTGAGCTTGAATGATTATGAATCATACTAAATTCATGATTTATGCCTTGCAGGAAGAGTTTCCAACTTAAGAATTAATTCGGGATGAATTTGAGTAATTTGAGGCTTTGAAGTCTGAGTAAAAACTAAATAAATCAAGTTGGAATCAAGTTGAGTAAAATGCCCATAACTTTTTGCTTAGAACTCCGTTTGGGCTCCATAATATATTGATGGAAAGCTATTTAAAAGGGCTACAACTTTCACTTTTTGCATTTTACCGAAACTCCATTAGCGCGGGCATTAGCGCGCCCGCGCTAGTTTAGCGCGCCCGCGCTAGTTTAGCGCGAGTTGAGGCAGAAGGAAACTCCATTAGCGCGGGCATAAGCGCGGGTTTAGCGCGCCCGCGCTAATCCAGTCCCAGAAATTAATTATTAAGGGATAAAATTGTCAATATGAAAGGTATCCACTCAACTAACATTAATTAAAGCTCCATTATTGAGTTAGATCAGATTTT
>MU751418.1:0-11485 GCA_026770625.1 Nicotiana glauca
AGGGGGTTACCCCAATTGATGTGCGGACTGTGGTGTGGTACCCCAATAAAGTAAATGATAATTTCTCGTGCCACTTCTTATGCTTTTCTATCATCTTCCTTAGTATCTTCTTGATATTCTTATTGGCGGCTTCTATGGCTCCATTCGTCTGAGGTCTGTAGGTTGTAGAATTCTTGTGTTTGATCTTTAAGGTTTCACACATGGCTTTCATCAAGTCGTTGTTGAAATTGGAACCGTTATCAGTAATGATTGACTCTGGAATCCCGAATCGACAAACGATACGGTCACGGATGAAGTCTGCCACGACTTTCTTAGTCACTGCTCTATAGGATGTTGCTTCAACCCATTTGGTAAAATAGTCAATTGCCACGAGGATGAATCTATGCCCGTTGGAAGCAGCAGGTTCGATTAGTCCAATAACATCCATTCCCCAAGTGGCGAAAGGCCATGGTGAGCTCGTTGCATTAAGCTCATTGGGAGGTACCTTTATCATGTCTGCATGTATCTGACAGTGGTGGCATTTCCTAACATACTGGATGTAGTCCGTCTCCATAGTCATCCAAAAATAACCTGCCCGGAGTATCTTCTTGGCTAAGACAAAGCCGTTCATATGTGGCCCACAGGTCCCGGCATGGATTTTTTCTAGTAGTCTGGATGCTTCTCTGGCGTCGGCACACCTTAACAATCCCAAATCAGTAGTCCTCCTATTAGGATTCCTCCGCTATGAAAGAAATTGTTGGACAATCTTCGAAGTGTCTGCTTCTGAGTAGCATTTGCAAGCTCTGGGAATTCTCTTTTTGCCAAATATTCCTTGATGTCATAAAACCAAGTCTTTCCATCCGCTTCTTCCTCGACATAAGCATAGTAAGTTGGCTGATCATGGATCTTCACCAGAATAGGATCGATGAAGTTCGTATCTGGATGTTGTATCATAGATGACAAGGTAGCCAATGCATCGGCGAACTCATTCTGGACTCTGGGAACATGCTGAAATTCCGTCTTTGTGAACCTCTTTCTCAACTCCTGTACATGATGCAGGTATGGGAGTATCTTGGAGTTCTTGGTTGCCCATTCTTCTCGGACCTGATGTATAAGCAAGTCTGAATCTCCAATCACTAGAAACTCTTGGATGTTCATGACAATGGCCATCTTGAGCCCTAAGATGCAGGCTTCGTACTTGGCCATATTGTTAGTGCAGGGGAACCTGAGCTTGGCAGACACCGAATAATGTTGGCCAGTCTATGATACTAGGACTGCTCATATGCCAACTCCTTTGAAATTTGCTGCTTTATCGAAAAACATCCTCCAACCATCATAGGACTCCGCAATGTCTTCTCCTATGAATGATACCTCTTCATCCGGAAAATACGTCTTTAGGGGCTCGTATTCTCTACCTAGAGGGTTTTCGGCAAGGTGATCTACCAAATCCTGTCCTTTGATTGCTTTTTGAGTTACGTAGACGATGTCAAATTCACTCAGCAGGATTTGCCACTTGGCTAGCTTGCCAGTGGGCACGGGCTTCCTAAAGATGTACTTCAATAGATCCATCCTTGATATGAGATACGTAGCATAGGCACAGAAATAATGCCTCAGCTTCTGAACTACCCAAGTCAAAGCACAACAGGTGCGCTCCAATAGAGAATACCAGGCTTTGTACGGGGTAAATTTCTTGCTGAGATAATAGATGGCCTACTCTTTACTCCCCATTTCATCATGCTGCCCCAGAACACAACCAACCGCTCCATCCAATACCGCAAGGTGGAGTAATAGGGGTCTACCTGGCTCGGGCGGGACCAAAACTGGCGGTGTTGACAAGTACTCCTTGATCTTGTCGAAGGCCATTTGGCAATCATCAATGCATTTGGTAGCAGCGTCCTTCTTCAACATCTTGAAGATTGCTTCACAAATAACGGTAGATTGTGCTATGAATCGGCTGATGTAGTTTAAGTCTCCCCAAGAAACTCATTACTTCTTTCTTGTTCTTTGGCTGTGGCAATTCTTGGATAGCTTTGACCTTTGATGGATCCAGTTCTATCCCTCGGCAACTCACGATGAACCCAAGTAGTTTTCCGATAGGAACCCCAAATGCACATTTCGCGGGATTCAGCTTCAAGTTGGACCTTTTCAGTCTATTGAAGAACTTTCTCAAATCTTCCATGTGATCAGTGACTTTCTTGGACTTGATGATGACGTCATCTACATATACTTCGATCTACTTGTCTATTATATCATGGAAAATGGTGGTCATGGCCCTCATGTATGTGGCCCCCGCATTCTTTAACCTGAATGGCATCATCTTGTAGTAGTACATTCCCTATGGCGTAATGAAATCCATTTTTTTCAGAATTTTCTTCATCCATCTAGATTTGATGATACCCAGCGAAACAATCTACGAATGATTGCAACTCGTGCTTGGCGCAATTGTCAATTAGGATGTGTATGTTCGGTAAGGGGAAGTCATCTTTTGGACTGGCCCGGTTGATATCTCGGTAGTCGACACATACTCTAACCTTCCCATCCTTCTTCGGCACCGTCAAAATGTTATATAACCATGTCGGATATTCTACAAATCTAAGAACATTAGCTTTGACTTGCTTAGTGACTTCTTCCTTGATTTTCAAGCTCATGTTGGGATTGAATTTTCTGAGCTTCTGTTTTACTGGCGGACATATTGGATCGGTTGGCAGTTTGTGAGCCATAATAGATGTATTCAGACCAGTCATGTCATTGTATGACCAGGCAAATATGTACTCATACTCTCTTAGAAACTCTATGTACTCTTCCTTCTCTGATGGTGACAAATGAACGCTGATTTGTGTTTCTTTGATGTTTTCTGCATCTCCCAGGTCAACAATCTCAGTCTCGTCCAGGTTGGACTTAGGCCAGTTTTCAAAATTCTCAACTTCTTTAACAATTTCTTCCGGTATATCATCTTCTTCAGAATCTATGTCCGTTGCTGCGTTGTCTCGTTGCATGTCACAGTCATTGGTTTATCAAGATAAGTAATAGTAATGCTGATAAATTCCATAAATGTTTTAAACATTGGAGCTCTTTTTTTCAAAAAATAAAATGCGAAAGGAAAGTAAACTAGTAAAATAAAATAGTGCATGGTGCTTGTTTAGCCTTGCTACCCCGAGGCACGTCAGGCTCTGGTGGTTTTGACGGTCCAATTGTTGAGGTGTACTCCTCGGCTTATGGCCTGTATGGAAGGGCCTTCCTCCCCCTCCTCCTCGAGAACGACATAACAATCCATATCATCGTCTTCTAGGAACAAATTCCTCATTGCCGCTAGGGGTTCTTCTTCTTCTGACCCATAGATAACTTCGGCTGGTTGGAAAGTTTGCTCCACGCATGGTATTGGCTACTCTAGCGGGTAGTAAGGACCGTGCCATGGAGGCAACCAGTGGGTTAACTCCTCCCAAGTGTACTCATATCCCAGACCAAAAGTGGTACCATGTTTCTTTAACTTGATAGGCTTAGCGATTCCTTGGAGATTCTTGCCAAGTCCCTTGCCATGCTCATATCCGCACCAATTTAATATGCTTTCAATTTTGTTGTCCCACCAGTTGTCCTTATCAACGACGTTGACTTGCTCGATGTGGTGGTAAGTTTCTTCGCCTATCCTTCTTCTTCCTCCAATTGCTGGGATGGTCTGGTGACTATATATGGGATTGCTACCGTCGCCATGAATTATCACCTCTTGGTGATTCCACTCAAACTTTACTGCCTGATGTAGTGTTGATGCTACAGCCCCAGCGGTATGAATTCATGGTTGTCCCAATAGCATATTATAGGACGCTGGCACGTCTATCACTTGAAAATCAACATCAAACCAAGTAGGCCCCATTTGCAAACATAAGATAATTTCCCAATAGTAGACCTTTGAGAACCGTCGAAAGCTTTGACGTTGATGGCCCCGTCCTTGATCTCATGCAACTCCTTTCCTAATGTCCTGAGTGTTACCAATGGACAAATGTTGAGACTGGATCCCCCATCAACCAGGATCCTTGTAATAAAATAATATTTGCACTGCACGGTGATGTGCAATGCCTTGTTGTGACTCAACCCCTCTGGCGATAGATCATCTTTGTGAAAAGTGATTTTGTGACTTTCCAATATCTGGCCTACCATGTTAGCCATCTCTCCACCAGTGATGTTGCTCGGTACATATGCCTCACTCAGCACCATTAACAAGGAATTCTTGTGTGCATTGGAACGCTATAGCAAAGCAAGGATAGAAATTTGCACCGGTATTTTGTTCAGTTGATCAATGACTGAGTATTCCTTCGCTTGTATCTTTCTCCAGAGATTGTCGGGTCCAGTTTCAGTGATGGCTTGCCGACCAGATGTCTGCTTACTCGACTCAGCCAATTTTTTTGGGGTATAAACCCTACCGTTTCTTGTCATACCTTGTGCCGCAACTGCTTTCCCGGACTTGGCTTTCCCTTTCCTTCTTGCCTCGGTTGTGTAGTCCCACGGTATGGCTTTTGTGTGGAATGGTATTACAGCTGTCATTGCTACCGTAATGGGTACCGTTACTTTAGGAGGTAATATAGTAACTTCAAATGGTACAGGTACATTTGCCGAGGACCCAAACTCGACCTTAATTGGTGCCGACGTCTCTGCAGAAGATGGAGTTTCAAACTTAAGTGGTATGGACATGTTCACCTCAACGTCTCCAGAAGGCTGAATCTGGACTACAATCGGATTGAGGGTAACCGTTGGTTTCTTTAGATCGTCACCTTCTGCGATCAGGCCGATTGATCCTTTGGGGTCCCAATCATCCTCTATCTCAATCATGTTAACACCTCTACCCTTGTGGTCTGGTAGAGGGTTGCTGTGGATATTCGGATCAGGCTCCTTTGCCACGATGATCTTATAGTCAATCAAAGTCTGGATCTTATCCTTCAGAGAGCGGCATTCATCAATGGTATGTCCTTTCATGCCAGAATGGTATGCACAAGATTTATATGGATTAATCCACTGAGAAGGGTTTTCAGGTATTATAGCAGGGATATGGGTGACATAATCGGCAGCCTTGAGCCGCTCGTACAACTGGTCAATTGGTTCAGCAATGGTGGTATACTGTTTGGAAGGTCTGCAGTCAAAATTTGGTTGGGGTCTAGGAAAGTTTTGACGAGGGGGAGGTGGTTGATAGTAGGATTGTTGAGTGTTGTAGGCTTGGTAGACGTGTGTGGGTTGGGAATATCTAGGTGAAACAAGTTGGTATGTAGGAGGTGGAGGTGATTGATAAGTAGGCGGCGGAGTTTGGTAGGAAGGTGTGGGTGTTTGGTAATTTGGAGTGGGTTGATATGTAAGTAGAGGTATTGGATAAGTTTGGTATTTGACAGGTGATTTGGTTCTCTGTGCAACCATTATGGCGCCTACGTCCCTTTTCTTGGACGCACCACCAGACTGTAGAGCCTTATTGGTAGCTTGCAAGGCTTCAAAGTTCGTAACCATACCACTCTTGATACCTTCCTCGATCCTCTCTCCTAGCTTGATGATGTCAGAAAATTTATGATTCTCAATCAGCATCAGTCTTTCATAGTATTGTGGATTCTGAGCCTGGACGAAAAACTTGTTCACTTATTCTTCCCCTAAAGCAGGTCCGACCTTAGCAGCCTCTGATCTCCAACGAGTGGCATACTCGCGAAATGTTTCTGTGGGTTTTTTCTTTAAATTCTGAATGTAAAACGCATCCGATGCATTTTTCGTATTGAACCTGAATCTATCCATGAAGTCGGACACCATACTTACCCAGTTTGACCACTTATTTGGGTCTTGGCTAATGTACCAAGACAGAGCATCTTCTTTCAGGCTCCTCATGAAAAGTTTCATTCGAATCCTTTCGTCTCTTCCTACCCCGACCAGCTTGTCGCAGTATGTTCTCAAATGAACCCTAGGATCCCCTGTACCATCAAACATTTTGAACTTGGGAGGTTTGTACCCCTCAGGCAGTTCAACATCGGGTTGTATGTATAGATCTTCATAGTTTAGCCCCTCAATTCCCTTACTACCTTCAACGCCTTGAATTTTGGCGGTCAACCTTTTAAGCTCTTCGGCTAAATTTCTGATGAGCGATTCCTTATCATTGGACTCGGGTGTGCTTGATATGGGATGGGTGAAGTGTGGCACAGTCTCTACGTAGATGGGGCTATTATGTTGGGTGTGACAGTGGTTATTTGTGGAGTTCAAAGGTTCCGGGATGAGTAGTGGAGTACTGTTGGGAGCGTGGCAAGTGTTGCAGTGGTGGTGAGGAGCGGGATGGTTTTGTTACTTTGGGATATTTTGTGGAGGTATGGGATTCTGAGTATTTGGGAAAGTAACTTCTGGAGTGGTGAGGGAAAATGGCAGACTTGCCAAATTTTGGACTTGATCAAGTTCTTCTTGGAAATTCAATAGTTTTTGTTCTAATTGAGAGGTATTTTCCTTGGGGACCAGAGCACCACGAGTGACCTCTACCCGTTCAGCTGAGTTGTGCGAATCTTCGATCCTTCTTTTGCTTTTGTGTTTGACAGGACTGGGAGGAGGAGTAGGTGGAGGGCCCCTAGATCTTGTGAAATACACTGATGTTGCCAGAGTTCACGAACTAACCTTTGGGGAGGGGAATAAACAAAAAAGTAAATACAAAAAGGTGATAAGTCAGTAAGGATCATAAAAAAAATGTTGCAATATTTAAACGCGTAGTATAGGAAATATAAAATGCGTCCTAATTTTTTAGGACCTCGTTGTGCCCGAGGTAGGCCTAGCGATAAGTTAATTTGGAGAACTTAAGATGCTAAATGCCTCATTTTATTGATAAAAAGGTAGACGAATCCCAAAACGACACTAAATAATAAGGACATTCCCCAGACTCAGCATTGTTGGCTCCCTCAAACAGTTCTCCCAGCTCGCGCAGTCCTACTAGTAAGTAAGCTCTGGCCAGATGCCCACCTTCATTTTCTTCAGCAGTTCGGCAATCTTCGACCCTCTTCGGAAACTTCTTTTCCAGTTCCACTATACCTCGCTCTAAACAGGCCAGTTGTTTGTTGGCGCTGACAGCCATATCCTTCTATTCTTCAATTTGTTTTTGATTGGCTTCTTGTATTTCACGGTGCTCATTTTCACATTCCTGAATCCTCTTGCGCAGTTGGTTGTACTTTACCTGCGCCTCATCCTTTCCGTTCGATGATCCTGTGACCTCGAACAAACCTGGGTTGACCCAAACCGTTGTGATTGTCCTCCAGCCAGCCCGAATAGTGTGGGGTACAACCAATATGGTAGCGATCTGGTTCGATGGTGTCTTTTCCTAAGACAATTTTGCAGTGCCACATATGCTGAGCCTGGAACTTGTACGGACTATCATCGTTCTAGAAATCAGCTCGGAAGTGACTCAGCTTGTCGACCCTTGGTATAACTTGCTTCCTGCCAGCCTGTCTCATAACTCGGAGAGGGACATAAGGGTAGGTTCCCCTCAAACCGATCAGTATCAGAAATGGCGCATCCCTGGATCGAATGATGAATTCTTCAGTAGTGAACCACTCGAACATCCATTGCACTCGGTCCTCAGTCAGATTATCAAAGAGTTTCACCCATTCTCTAGAATTCTCCAGTTTGGCGAATATGTTGGGCATGTAATTCATTCGCTTTGGATGATGAAAGGCGATATGATCGTCCCAGTCCCTATGATTGATTTCCTGTCGGTATTCACCATTTTGGAGATGTTCCATGAGCCAATGAAGTAGCAGATTACAACCCTCGAAATGTTTGGCTCCCTGTTAACACCTTTCTAGGGCTCGGTATATTTCTTCAATGATCATTGGCACAAGACTGAATGGTTGTCCGTCAATTCCTTCCATTAGAGTTTTGGTGACCATAGCTAGCCTGGTATGGATTCTTGCTTTCTTCATTGGAAACACTATAAACAGAACATGAAGACAAAGACCCTTAGATGGATATGCCATAATGATGTGAGGGCGAACTTGTGAGGATAAGTACGCTAAGATTTGTTGTAACCGTACCTCTTATACAAGTAGTCAAAGGGAATGTACGACTAATTCAAACAGGTTAAGTCTGTATTCTTCTTTAGACCCATCGTTTTGAGAAAATCTCTACCTTTGCGGTTTTCTGGCATTAACAAACTCGGAGTTTCCCATGGTATCCCAGCCAGTCCTCCTATTTCCTCTAGCAAGGGTGTCATCTCAATGTCTCCGAAATGGAACACAGACCTGTCACAATCCTAGAATAGAGTAGCAGCTTCTATGATTTTGTTGTTGGGTTGAATTTCCAGGAGAGAAGGTAGATTTTCTAGATATTTTCTGATAAGAGCCTGATCACTGGAATGAAGATCCTCCCACCAGCTTAGCAATTTAGGGTGGATGTTGGTGACCATGCCGAATCTGGGGACTTTGTGCCTCATATTTCTGCAAGAAAAAAAGTTAGGCCCTTACCCTCACCAGACTCGACTATTTAATATCAACAATCAGCATAAAAGCACTTTTAGTTCTCCAAATAAATGCACAGAACGTGATAAGGTCCATTTGGGTTCTGGGAAAACCCAGTGGACTTGGACAAGGCTATCTTAAAGAGTCATTATGCAGACAACATAACTAACTCGGCTAGGTTTGACCATGATGCATGCATAATTTAAAGAGAATAAGTTTTCTATAAGGTATTAGACTGGTACCCTTGAGCAAACAACTCAAGAGGGAAAGGCACGGAACCGTCGACTACACCGTTGATCGACTGGTTTTACCGCAAATATGCCTTTTCCAGATTTAGGAGGTGATAATATCGGAAGGGTGCAACCACTCATTATAAGCGTTGCTATGGTATTTTGTTTGGCACGAGTGGAATATGATGTTGAATATGCAGTTACAATAATCAAATAAGTTGTCACTTATTTGCACGTTCATAAAGTACTAATTACAACAGTTTCCCCATAATTTACAACAGTATTAAAGGAAAGCAAAAAAGGAAAGCATTAAGAGAAATAAATAAAAGAAACAAAGAGCCCAGTCAGTTTCAGGGTAGAAGAGGAAAAAAAAATACTTAAAGGCATTTAAACAAATAAAGAAATATAAAGAAGCATAAAGTCACAAATAGCATGAAATGGTAAAATCCTTAAAGAGATCCCCAGCAGAGTCACCATGTTATCGATGCCCCCTATTTTGAAGAGTCGCCACCTACTGATTAAGTGCATTAGGACACTAAGAAGAATTTTGATTTAGAAAACCAGAGATTGGGTAAGGGCTCGAAATTATCCAGTGGGGAAGGTGTTAGGCACCCCTCGAGATCCACTAGTGTGGTTCCCGACCATACTATAATTGTAACTTTAAGTGCAAACAACAAGTAGACAAGTAAGAGTTTCAGATATGGGGGGGGGGGGTTCATATAATTATTTCAAGTAATCGAAGTTAAAGGGAATTAAAGAAAAGAAGCTGAAATTTGAGGGCGAAAAAACAGTTTTGAAATTCTGAATAAAATAAACAAGTAAAGGGAAGGGGGTCCTAGGTTTATAAATAATATGGATCACCCTACACAACACCCGGTAACTACTTATACACGTGGTGTTATCGTGTGATCATCATATCCATATCTACCTTTTCCCACCCCGTTAAGGTATTAAAGCGCGGAATAGTTTCGTTGCTTATTGCATGCTACTACCCGTCCCAATCCTCTCAGTCCCGGAGGTATTTGGACTACTAATCCTACAATGAAGGGGTATGAGGCTTTATAGTTTCAAAGGATAAAATGCTAAGGCGACAATCAAAACACATATATAGCAAATATGGGGAGAAGCACATAGCAGATAGAAAGACTCAAATAAACCTCCTTGAAAGCCAAAGAGAAGTAGATAGTTTAGCATATCTTACACATACTGATTAGGGCCTGTTTAAACTTAAAAGTTGTGGCAGACTGATCTATTTCATATTTCAAATAAGAAATCCGAATCAGGCCTGCCTGCTGGTTGTAGCTAAAAATCTGATTCAGTTTGCTAGTTTACCTTATGGCTTGCCTAAGTGTTAAATGAAACCTATAGGCATGATATCTATTAGTTTCAAAAAAGAAGTATACTGATTTTAAGGGAAAGAAATCGTCAATTACATGAACATAAATTATGCAGACGTTAAACATTGCTACTATTGATTTTAGACTTATAAGCGAACGAACGATTCAGCTTTGGTTGATAGCTCCTATAGACATGCTTTCTAGGCGTTACTGATTTTAAACATTTTTACAGGCGTAGCAAGAGTGTAGAAATCTTATAGGCATGATATCTAAATGTTGTTAGTTTTTAATCCTATAAACAAGTTTGCCTAGTGACCAATGCATATGCAGGATCTGGATTTCTAGTTAACTTATAGGCATGATATCTATATGTGATGATGCAGAAAACTATAGACATGGTATTTACATGTGATAATGCAGAATTCCTTATAGACATGGTATCTATATGGAGATGCATAATTCCTATAAACATGGTATCTATACGGATGCATAAACCTATAGATATGGTATCTATATGTGCGGGGGTGCAGAATCCTTATAAACATGATATCTATGTGGATGCATAAACCTATAGACATGGTATCTACATGTGATATGCAAACATGCAAAGCTGTAGGCAAGATACAGGAGTACAAAAATGTAGTAATTGCCTATGAGCATGATATCTACCCCTTTGCATGGATGGTTACCCTTCCTTTTTTACTAATCACCCCAGAGGTTTATTACAAAATTATTACAGTCCAAAAAAAAATCATCGGAAAAATTAAAATTACAACTAAGGAGAGCCTGATTCAGACTTCCTGTCTGAAGCATGAAGTAAATCAACTCCAAAGATCAAGATCCAAAGCCTTTCTCATTTGGGGTGTGTCAGAGTTCCCTAAGAGCCTCATGGACTCTGGGCAGTGCTCACACCCAAATACATTGCAGGATTGAGTCATAGTGCAGTGTGGAAGGGCCAGCCCTCAAGTGTCCAAGTTCAGAGGGAACTCAAAGTCCCAAGGCAAGGCTCATAGGAGGGGGAAGAACTTAGAAACTAGGAATGAGTGTAAGTGCAGAGAGGGAATTCTGAAAAGGGGAAAAGGGGAAGTGGCAAACACAGGCTAGTGGTCATACCCAGCAAGGAAAATGCTGGCAGACCCCACCAGCCTGTTAGAACACATTGTTTTGGGAGTTAAGATCCCCTAAAGGATCAAGTCCAAACATGAACAATAACTTGAATATTGCCATGTTCTGAACTACAACTCAAAGCACATAGAGGGAGACAGGGGTGCAGGGATTCACAACAGAAACAGATGAAAGGAATTTAACATGCTAGTTAACATTTAACTCCACATAGACAGTAAAGTATACATGGATGAAAGGTTGTAAGTAAACATATTAAGATGATACTGAAATCAAAACTAGAATATACTAGTCTCAAGGAAACAAGCAAAAGAAAGCAGTAGTCTTGTAAAGCCAAAGTGCAAACAAGTAGTCAGAATGCTATGAGTTT